>JAYJMJ010307841.1:0-25002 GCA_036873875.1 Laminaria ephemera | reverse complement strand
TTGTCATTCCTGCGCAGGCAGGAATCCATAGCCCGAAAGAAACTACATCAACTGTCTTTTTAGTATGGCAGATCTCACTGGATACCCGCGCAGGCGGGTATGACAATTCATTATTTCTTTAACTTGGAACCTATGAACCCGAAATTAAGCACAAACTTTGCTACGCCACCCGATTCTCCCGATAAATAATAAACAGTCCGCCACCCACAATAAACAGCAGCCCAATCAACATCGTCGCCGTCGGAATTTCTCCCCAAAACAGAAAGCCAAACAGTAATCCATAAACAATTGAAAAGTACTCAAACGGCGCAAGAATGGCTACGTCATTGTCGCGATACGCCGAAGAAATTAGCAGCATGCCAATGCTCCAAATGAGCGCAATGAGGAAGATGAAAAAGACGTCGCGCGGCGTGGGCGTCGGCCATGCCTTGGTCAGAAACTCAATGCTTGGATGTACGGAGTTTGTGTTCATACCTGCAAAAATGGGGCTGAGGATGAGTGCGCCGAGCAGATAAACGGCCGTTGTGTAAGCCGTAATTGCCTGAGGCGTGTCGTTCAATTTGCGCGTGCAGATGATGCTCACCGCATAAGCCAACGCGGCGGCTAAAGATAATAATGTGGCGGGGTCAAAGTGGGTGTTGCTAGGATTCATGGCAACAATCACGCCGAAGAATCCGATCAGAACTGCCAGCCAGCGAGGCCAGCCAACCTGCTCTTTTAGCAACGGCACGGAGAGCGCAGTAATGAACAATGGGGCTGAAAAGAACAACGCTTGATTGAGGCTAAAGGGGAGCGCGGAGATAGCCATGAAAAAGAAAATGTAGGCGAGAAACATTGCCAAGCCGCGAATGAGCTGCATGCGCCAATCGGCCGTTTTCAGCGTACGAAGTCCCCCATTGAAACGCAACATTAAGTACACGATTGGCACCGTAAACAGCGTGCGAATGAGCACAATCTGCAACAGCGCATAATCGCTGCTCATGAACTTAACAATGACATCTTGAATGGAAAGTATGAAAAATGCACCGAGCAACAAGAGGATGCCGCGCAGGGGACTCGTAGAGGTTTCAGTAGCTAATTTAGACATGCAAAAGAAGCATAGCTCATTTGCATGTGCCGCCATAAGTAAATTAAGTTAGCTGATAAAGGGGTTCGTAATGTGGTTTCTTTGAAGCAACCTCTTACGCCCGCATCGTTTCCGTGTTGCCATCAATGCTGAGCACTTGGCCTGAGATATGGCGGGCGAGAGGGGAGGCGAGGAAGAGCGTTGTGCTGGCAATCTCGTCGGGGTCAATGAACGTGTGCATGGAAACTTGCTTATAAAACTGCTCGCGAACCTCGTCTTCAGGGCGGTTGGACGCGGCCATTTCTAGCTGAATCACATGCTCCATGCGCTCATTGTTGACTGATCCTGGACAAATGACATTGGCACGCACATTGAATTCGCCCAACTCCATTGCCAACGTTTTCATAAGGCCAACGACTGCCCATTTTGAGGATGCATAAGCGGCGCGATTGGGAAAGCCGTAGAGAGCGGCCGTTGTGGCGATGTGAATAATCGCGCCGCTGCGTTGCGTTTTCAGATAGGGAATGACCGCTTTGGCGCAGAGAAATTGGCCGCCGAGATTGACGTCAAGCGTGCGCTTCCAGCCGTCCCAGTCGAGTGTTTCCACAGGGCCAGCAGGCCCCGCAATGCCTGCGTTGTTGACGAGAATGTCGATGCCACCCATTTGGGCGACGGCGTTGGCGATGAAGACTTCGACATCGTCAGGATTGGCAACGTCGGCTATTGTGCCGCCCATGTTTGGGTTTTCGCTAAGGCAGTTTGCTAGCCGATTGGCGTCGATGTCGCAGATGTGGACGCTGGCGCCGTGGGTGAGGAAGGTTTCGGCAATAGAACGGCCGATTCCCTGTCCCCCCGCCGTCACCACCACACGTAAATTTTCAACGTTTATTTTCATGGGCTTATAAAAAAAGGGGCGTGTCGCAACACGCCCCTCGACGAATTAAGCTACCTGCGCAGCCATTAAATCTGCAATGGGAATATGGCAGCGAATTTGATGATCCCCACCACCTGCTGGCGATTGCCACGCAGGCATTTCGTTGTCACAGATGTCGCCCACGCGCACAGGACAGCGACGCTGGAATGGACACCCTTTTGCAGGCGGCGCAGACTCTGGCGTATCGCCAGCCAACAGCTTCGGCGCCATGTCTGGGTCTGGCTCTAAGGCCGCGCCGAGCAGGGTTTCACTGTACGGATGGAAGGGCGGCGAATAGATATTATCTACCGATCCCACTTCGCACAGACGGCCTTGATAGAGGACGGCAACGCGGTCAGCAAAGGCGCGAACGACGGCGAGATCATGAGTAATGAAGATGTAGGTTGTGCCGCGTTCTTTTTGCAGGTCGGCGAGGAGATCGAGAACGGCCGCTTGCACACTCACATCCAACGCAGACGTCACCTCATCACACAACACCACCTCAGGATCAGCCGCAAACGCACGCGCAATCGCCACACGCTGCTTCTCACCACCCGACATTTGCCCAGGATAGCGCAACAAATATCGCTCACTCAACCGTACTCGTTCAAGCAACTCTTTCATCCGCGCCAGCCGCTCATCGGCGGTCATGTCAGGGAAATATAATCTCAATGGTTGGTCAAGAATTTCGCGCACAGAATGGCGTGGATTCAGCGACGCATCAGGATTTTGGAAAATCATCTGAATGCGTTTTCGTAACGCCATCGGCCGATCATCCACACTTATCGTCAGGTCAAACTCTTCAAACTTAATTGAGCCGCCTTTAGACGGCAGAAGACCAGACACAGCGCGTACAATCGTCGATTTACCACTGCCGCTCTCACCAACAAGGCCAACCGTTTCGCCGCGACGCACAACAAGGTTCACGCCATGCACCGTATCAGGAGGTGCTTTCTTACCAACTAATTTGTCGAAAATGTCGGGGTTAAAATATGAAATATCGACGCCCGATAAATCAAGCGCAACCTCTTCTGAGCGTTCTTTGGCAATCGGCGTAACAGACTCATCAAGCTCATGGGCGAAATCTTTAGACGTCACCTGCTCCCAATGATGACAGCGCACTAAATGTTCACTGCCGCCAATTGGAATAGAGATGAGTTCGGGCGGTTGTGTGTTGCAAATTTCAGTCGCAAACTCACAGCGCGGCGCAAAGTGACAGCCTGGCAATGTGCCTGGGAGTGGCGGATGACCTGCCATGGATTTTGGAATGCCCGACACGTTTAAACGGGGAATAGATTCTAGCAACCCACGCGCATACGGATGGGCAGGATTCTTGAATAATTTGCTCGCGGAGGCATCTTCGACCACCTCGCCAGCATACATCACGCCAACACGATCACTCACACGCGCAATTACGCCCAAGTCATGGCTAATGTACATCATCGCCGTGCCAAGTTCCGTTGTAATGCTGCGCATCAATTCTAAAATATGTGCCTGCGTGGTTACGTCGAGACCCGTCGTTGGCTCATCAAGCACAAGCATATCTGGCTCGCCAGCGAGTGCCATTGCCAAAGCAACGCGCTGCTGTTGACCGCCAGATAGTTCATGTGGATAGCGCAGAACCATTTCATCTGGAGAGGGCAAACGCACTTGTGCAAATAGTTCTAAGGTGCGTTCTGTGGCATCTTTTCCTTTTATGCCCGCATTGAGCATGAGGGCTTCTTCAATTTGCTTACCACAGCGCATGGTTGGCGTTAACGATTGCCCCGCGTTTTGTGGAATCAGGGCAATACGTTTGCCACGCATCGCTTCCAGTTCTTTGGGCGAGAGGGCGAACATATCTGTGCCGTTATAGCGCACTTGGCCGCCGAGAATTTTACTTCCCGAGCGCAGAAAGCCCATCATGGTTTGGCCGAGCGTACTCTTGCCACAGCCAGATTCACCGACTAAGCCTAAAGTTTCGCCACGCTCAATTTGTAAGTTTACATTGCGTAGGACATGCACCAGCTTGCCATATTTTGTATGGTAGCCAACGCTCAAATCTCTAATATCTACCAGCAGATCACTCATAAAGGTGCTCCTTGGCTACGGTCGAGACCGAGTGCTTTTGCAAGTGCATCGGCGAACAGATTGATGCCGATGATTAGTGAACTGAGCATGATGACGGGGCCAAACGAGGCCCAAGGCTGTAGGGGTAAGATTTGACGATTTTCAGCAATCATCCGTCCCCAGTCTACGATTGGTGGGGCGACGCCAAAGCCGAGGAAGGAGAGGGAGGTGAAGGCTAAAAGCATCCACGACCAGCGCATAGCGCCTTCAACCAGCAATACGTCCATTACGTTTGGCAACAGCTCGCGGAGGACAACAGTTTTCATGCTTTCGCCACGTGCTCTGGCTGCCTGCACAAATTCGCGTGTTACGTATTCGTGCGTGGTGGCACGGGAGACACGAATGATGGGAATGCCATAGAAGAAGCCGAAGGTGACTGCCTGCACCCACGGCTCTGTGCCGACGATGCTGACGATGAGGAGCAAAAATAGAAGCCACGGTATCGCTAGAAAGGCGTCAACAAGCCGCATGGCTAAATCGTCGGTGCGACCGCCAACAAAGCCAAGCATAATGCCAACGAAGCCACCCCAAAACAAGGCCATTGTTGTGCCCAATAAGCTAACGATGATTAAGGTTTTTCCACCTACAAGCATGCGGGAAAAGACATCGCGACCTGTTTGGTCTGTACCAAAAATGTATTCGGAGGAGGGGGCTACGCGGCGATCCTTCGCAAAGTTTTCGAGCGGATCGTGCGGCACGATGGAGGGCGCGATGAGAATGAGTAAAAGGTGCGCGATGATTAAGCCTGCACCAATCATGCCTGACGTAGAACGGCGCAAATTGTCTAATACTTCGCCAGCAGGGGATTTCGGTTTTTTTGGTGCTGAGTCTTCTATTGCTGCACCAATGTTGGGTGTTGTTACTGTCATGTTTCTTTCTCCTGTTGCTATGCGCCGATGCTGGTGCGCAATCTTGGATTGAGCAATAGTGTGGCAATATCTGCGGCTAGGTTAACGAAAATGTAGATGGCGGCGAGAATCATGGCGATGCCTTGAACTAGGTCAAGATCACGGTCGGAAATGCCGTTGAGCATGAGCGTGCCGATGCCTGGGTAGTTGAAAACTGCCTCGATAATGACGACGCCACCAAGGAGCCAAGCGATTGTTAACGCAACAATGTTGATGGTTGGAAGCATGGCGTTGGGCAGGGCGTGTTTCCAAACAATTTGCCATGCGGGAACGCCTTTGAGCCGCGCCATGTTGACGTAGTCGCTGATCATGACGTCAATCATGCTGGTGCGAACGAGCCGCAGAATGTGGGCGACCATGACGAGCGTTAGGGTGATGATGGGGAGTGTGATGTTGGGCAAAATTTCTATGATTGGTGCGCCTGTGGGAATGGTGGCTAAGGCGGGGAACCATTTGAGCTTGATGGCAAAGACAAAGACTAGGATGGTTCCTGTGACAAATTCAGGCAGGGTCATGGCGAAGATGGCGATGGTGGAGACGATGATGTCGGGCATTTTGTCACGGTAGAGACCTGTGAAAACGCCAAGGAAGATGGCGAGCGGAATTCCTAGAATTGATGCGGCGACGGCTAATACTAGGGTGTTGCGTAGACGGAAACCAATAAGTTCGGTGATGGGTTTCCTGCGTAAAATTGAGTCGCCAAGGTCGCCTTGAAGGGCACCGCTGAACCAGTCGAGATAGCGAACTGGTGCAGAGCGATTGAGGCCGAATTCTTCGCGCATCATAGCCAAGTTTTCCACGGTGGCTTCACGACCTAAATAGGCGGTTGCCATGTCTCCGGGGAGTGCTTCGACGGCTATAAATACAATGATGGATACTAATACGAGTGTGAGGGCTGCTAAGACTAGCCGTCGTAATATTAATGTAAACATGTTGTCCTCTCTTCTATTGGCACAGTTGCTAATAGGGCATCAGCGAGTGTGCTAAAGTTTCTTCTTCTCGTGCTAAGTGAGTTGGGTTTTACTTAGCATGTTTGTTGTGTTTACCGTTACGTTACTGCTCCGACCCTAAAATCGGCCGATAATCCTACTAACCGCTTAACCCCATTGCCTCCGCATACAATGATTGAAAATAATGCACCCCATGCTCGCTGATTTCTCTTCTGCTGGGATCAATGACAAAGCGACCTTGCTTGTAGCCTTTTGACTTTAATCCGCGATGCACGGAGGCACAGATTGTTTCATCTTCAGGCCAGAGAATATTCCAGCGATAGTTTAAGCGTTCTGGCTTTATGCTTTCATCTGGTTTGGTGAGCACAATGCTCGCCATTTTGGTCGTCTCGGCATTGGTTGGGGAAAAGCGAAAACCAGAAACGGCCGCTTCACCTGGCACAATGCTCAAGGCCATATTCGGCCACATGTACCAAAAAATACCATCCTGTGATGGTTCAGACGGGTCAACGTAATATGCTTTGTTATCCACCTTGTTGACATGCGCACCGCTACGAATCCAATAGCCATTTGGCTCGACCGTATACGTTTGCATATCGAGTAAATCAACCAGTGCGGGGTGCACCGTGTGGCAATGATAACATTCTAGGCAATTCTCCGCGAGAACTTTCCAATTGGCCTCAAGCAAGGAGCCTTCCCAGCTTTGGTTGACCATTTCATTGGAAATAACGACTTCGTTCCACCACGGCACATGGGCGCGAATGTCGTCGAACAAATCGCCAAATACGGCGTTTAGTTTGGGCGCATCATCGTCTAAATTGGCAAAGTAAAAGCCTAGTTCAGCTTCAATGCGCACTGGGGCGAGACCGAAGTTTGCCTTGTCGAAGTCGGGCATAGCTTGCGTATGTCTGGCTGAATGCAGCTCACCTTCACGGGTGTATGTCCATGCATGATAGGGACAGACAAGCAATGTGTTTGCGCAGCCGCTTCCTTCGAGTAACTCGTGGGCGCGATGCTGACAGACGTTATAAAACCCGCGCACAGTATCGTCTGTGCCGCGAATCACAAAAATGTTTTGGTCAGCTATTTCAGCACAGACAAAATCGCCTGCTTTTGTGAGCTGGCTTTCGTGGGCTACTAGCTGCCAGCTTTTGTAGAAAATGTTTTCGTTTTCGGTTTCGTGCACGCTTGGCTCGTTATAAAACCAGCCTGGCAGGGTTGGAGAGTTTGCGGGGTCTGGGGTGAGTGGCGCAAAGGGTAAACGAGTCATAAGCCTAGGCGTTTAAATAGACCTCTTGGGCAATAAGGTTGGATGTGGACAATGCTTTGATGAGCTGGAGGACTTGCGTGCGTCGCTCAGATGGCAGAGGCCCATACTGGTAGATTTCTGAGAACCAAAGGCCATCAATGGCTAGGCGCAGGAGTGTGCCGACGACGGGGTCGATGCGGCTGTTTTCGATGCGTTCTTGCCAGTTGTCATACCGTTTGCGCCATGCGTCGTGTACTTGGGGAAACTCGTCGGAGGCGGCAAATAGGCCGCTAAAGAGTTCTGTGTTGCTGCCAAATTCGAGGTTGTTTGTTGTGGCTTGGGCATAGCTGCGAATCCATTGACCAGGTGCAGATTCGCTTTCTTCAAAGATCTGGTCTAAATATTTGTCAAAGTTTTCTACTTGATGGTCAACGATGGCGGTGATGAGGGCTTCTTTTGTGGGATAGTGATAGAGGAGGCCGCCTTTGCTGATGCCAGCTTCTTCGGCGGCTGCCTGCAGGGTGAGCTGCTTTGCACCATCGTTGCGCAGGATGGTGAAACAGGATTCGATTATTAGATTTTTTGTTTCTTGTGCGTTTCTCTTCGTCCTCATGCAATAAATTGTACCAACTGGACGGTACATATACAAGCTGGGGATTGAAAGAGTGGTTGTTAGTCGTTAGTAGCAGCCCAACCTTTAATCTCCAGAGAGGCTATGTTTGTAGAAGGGGAGCTCTTCTGCGGGGAGGGGGGTGTGGCCGAGGATGATATCGGCCGATTTCTCCGCCACCATCATCGTCGGCGCATACAAGTTGCCATTTGTGATGTATGGGAACACACTCGCATCCACCACGCGCAACCCATCCACGCCATGCACACGCATCGTCAACGGATCAATCACCGCCATCTCATCCGTCCCCATTTTGCAGGTACACGAAGGATGATAGGCCGTTTCGCCCTCATGCCCGACCCACTCTAAGATTTCTTCTGGCGTATTGACGTTCGGGCCAGGCGAGATTTCGCCCCCGTTGTATTCGTCAAACGCAGACTGCTTTAGAATCTCGCGCGCCTTTTGAATCGCTTCGACCCACTCTTGACGGTCGTTTTCGGTAGATAGGTAGTTGAACTTGAGTGCGGGATAGACGGTGGGATCGGCCGATTTAATTTTTAACGAGCCACGCACATCAGAAAACATCGGGCCAATATGCACCTGATATCCATGTCCGCCGCTGGGCGACGTGCCATCATAGCGAATTGCCACAGGCAAAAAGTGGAACATTAAATTCGGCCAAGCAACCTCTTCATTACTGCGAATAAAGCCACCCGCCTCAAAATGATTCGTTGCCGCAGGCCCCGTCTTGCCAAATATCCACTGCAGGCCAACCCACGGCTTGTTGTACCAAACGGTAGACGGATAGACAGAAACGGGTTTTGTGCAGGCATGTTGCACATACACTTCGAGGTGATCTTGCAAATTCTCACCTACGCCTGGCAAATCGTGAACAACCTCTACGCCAACCGCGCGAAGCTCTTCAGCATTGCCCACGCCCGACACTTGTAGCAAATGGGGCGAGTTGATTGAGCCACCGCACAAAATGATTTCGTCCGCACGAACCGTCTGCGTTGCGCCGCCGCGAATGGTGTACTCGACGCCAACCGCTCGTTTATCTTCAAATACAATCTTGCTCACAAACGCGCTCGTTTTGACCTCTAAATTGGGTCGCTCGTTGAGCACAGGATGCAAATAGGTACGCGCCGCGCTCATGCGTTTGCCTTTGTGAATATTCTTATCAAATGCGGCAAACCCTTCTTGCTGATATCCATTTACATCTTCTGTAATAGGATGACCCGCTTCCTGAACCGCTTTGAAAAATGCGCCAAATAGTGGATTCTCTGCAGGGCCACGCTCCATGATTAAAGGGCCAGATTTGCCGCGATATGCATCATCTTTGGCGGCAGCGAGTGTGTTCTCCATGCGTTTAAAATAGGGGAGATTGTGCGCATAATTCCACGTTTCCATGCCATCGTCTGCGCCCCAGCGTTCGTAATCCATTGGGTTGCCGCGCTGAAAAATCATGCCGTTGATGCTGCTCGATCCGCCCAGTATTTTGCCGCGTCCATGGAACACGCGCCGATTGTGCATGTGGGGTTCAGGCTCGGACTCGTAGCACCAATCGTATAGTTTGCTGCCAATCGGAATGGTTAGCGCGGCGGGCATGTGGATAAAAATATCCCATGCATAATCTTTGCGCCCAGCTTCTAGCACAAGCACATTTGTGTCGCTGTTTTCACTCAAGCGATTTGCCAGCACGCAGCCAGCAGAGCCGCCGCCGATGATGATGTAGTCTAGTTGTTTGCTCAATGGTTTATTCCTTCTCAGGCGACAAGCTTTTATGGGAGGTAGTTGTTGCCGTGTAAATTTGAAACAGTTTAACATCTGGTTGGAACACCATCAAGCGAATTGTTGAGGCCAATGCAGACTTAGTTCTTTAATTTCTAGTAAACGGACCTATACTCTTTGCCAGAAGAAAAGAAAACGAGGCGGTTTTATAATGACCTTATCTCCTGTTGTACAACAAGATATTACGGGCTGTGCGGTTGCCAGCGCGGCGGTGCTTGCGGGCATTAGCTACGAGCAATCGAAACAAACGGCGCTGGCGCTGGGCATACAACTCGAAGATGCATCGCTGTGGTCAGACACGGCGCACATGCGTCGGCTGTTGTCTGAGTTAGACGTTCACGTTGCTGCTGATGAGAAGGCGTTTACAAGTTGGGATGCGTTACCTGATCGCGCTATTTTGGCGATTAAATGGCATTTGGAAAAAGGTGTGCCGCATTGGCATTGGGTTGTGTTTGTGCGTGATGGGGATATGTCATTTGTGCTTGACCCGAAGAAGGCGTTGAAGATGAATAAGCGCACTGATTTTGGACGGATTAAGCCGAAGTGGTTTATCGAGGTGCTGAGGGGAAAAAGCTTTGGGGCTGAAGGCGAAGGAGAATAGATTTTGACTCAAGAAGAGACGGATTTGTCGGCGGATGGATATTGGCAACGGCTGTTGCAGTCGTTAACGATTCCTGCCTATCGACTGCTGTGGTTCAATTCGGTTTTCGGATCGATGCGGCTGATTACGGTGTTTGTGGCGCGTGGCTGGCTGGTGCTGACGATAACGGATTCGCCGTTTTGGGTCGGAGCTGCGCCAGCGGTGCGTGGGGTGACGCAGATTTTGCTAGGCACGTTTGTCGGTGTGATGTTGGATCGGGTGGATCGGCGCAAGGCGTTGCTGTTTGTGGAAATTGGCAACAGCATTATTCCGCTCATTCTTGGGGTGCTGGTGTTTACGGGGCGCATTGAGCTGTGGCATATTTTGTTTGCAGCCGTGTTTGAGGGGCTGCTTATTTCTGTGCGCTGGCCTGCAATTAATACGATGATCTTTGAGGTTGTAGATAAGAAACAGTTGTTGAATGCGTCGGCGGCGCAGATGTTGGGCTTTAATGTGGGCAACGTGGTGGCGTCGGCGTTGGCGGGCATTATCATTGCGCGGTTTGGGGTGGGGCAGGCGTATTTCTTTGCGGCGACGTGTGGGGTAATAGCGGCCGTTTGTATTTCGCGCATCCACGGCAACTTCAAACCCAAAGCCATTCAAGAACCCGTCATCCGCGCTTTGCGCGAAGGTATTGTCTACATTCGTCAACATCGTATCCTGCTCTGGTTCATCATTCTTGGCCTGCTCATGTCGCTGCTTGGCTGGTCAAATTTAACGATGTTCCCCGTGATGGCTCGCGACGTATTGGGTCGCGGCGCAGACGGATTTGGCTATTTAACAGGTGCGGGTGCGCTTGGCTCGCTCATTTCAACGGCGATTATTGCTAGCTTGGGCGACTATAAAAACAAGGTGCGTTTGGTGCTTTGGTGCGGGGCGGGGACGGCGCTGGGCATTGTTTTGTTCTCGCTGTCGTCGTGGTTTACGCTGTCGTTGCTGTTGGCGATGCTGATGCAGGCGGCGTTGATGGCGTTTGAGGTGTCGCTGACGGCGAGTGTGTTGTTGGAAACGGCCGATAATATGCAAGGCCGCGTCCAAGGCATCTACACCCAAGTCTTCGGCTTCACATGGGTCGGGGGCGTTCTGCTCGGCAGCATCGCCGAATCTTACAGCGCCCCCATCGCCATCGGCCTTGGCGGACTAGCCATTGGTGCCGTAATTGCCCTTATGTGGCGACCCCTAAGTAAATCCCAACAAGTTAGTTGAAAACAAAAGTGGCAAAGCTTGTGGCAAACACCTTGCAAAAGCCACTTTTGTAAAGAACCGCGCTATGGTTCGCCTCAAATGAGTTTCTGAGGTTCACATAAGTGCGCAAAAACGCTAATCTGTAAGAAAATAGCTTGTTGATGTACCGTCCAGTTGGTACAATAAAAACGAATATCTTTATGTCATGTGTGCCTACACAAGCATTTTGCATATTCTTGGAAGAGAAAATATTTATATACCCCGATAAATAGGAGAAGTAAGATGAAAAAGAAGTTTCGTTTATTTACACTATTAAGCATGTCACTGCTAGTGATTTTGGCTGCTTGTGCTGCGCCAGAAGCAGTAGAAGTTATTAAAGAAGTCGAAGTTATTAAAGAAGTTGAAGTAATCAAAGAAGTCGAAGTTCCTGTTGAAGTTGAAGTTATTAAAGAAGTCGAAGTAATCAAAGAAGTCGAAGTTGAAGTCGCGGCTGAATTAAGCAACCGTGGCACGCTTCGTTTGGCACATGACATGTCTTGGGGCGGTTCAGAAAACTTGAACCCCGTTGATCCATCTCGTTTTGCGCCACCAACTGTGCTAATTTATGAAGGTCTAACCAATCTTCAAGATGGCAAGCCAATTCCAAATCTTGCTAAAAACTGGACCTCAAACGACACAGCTGACGTTTGGACAATTGAACTCCGTGAAGGTGTCCAATTCCACAACGGCAACGAAATGACTGCGGCTGACGTAATCTATAGCGTTAACCACTGGGTTACACCCCCATCAATCATTGCGGGTGTATTTGACAGCGTTATGGATAGTGCAGAAGCTATCGACGACTACACCATTCAATTTAACCTAAAGCAAGGTTTTGCTGACTTCCCATTAACACTGTCTGCTTATGCAGCTGTTATCATCGAAGATGGATCTGCTGAAGGTGTTTATGAAGTAGATGCTGACATATCAGACACAATTCTGGCAACAGGTAACGGTACGGGCGCATACATACTGGAAACATTAGATGTTGAAGGTGTCTCTACGTTCGTTGCTAACGATAACTATTGGGCGGGTCCTCCAGGAATCGCTCATGTTACAGTAACGGGTATTGCTGACTCATCTGCACAGCTAAATGCTTACTTAGCGGGTCAAATTGATAGTTTTGATATGACTAGTGATCAGGCTGAGCTTGCAGAAGCACAAGGTGGCCTAGACGTTCTCAGCTTCCCTGGTGGCGGCTGGTCTGCGTTTGTAATGAACGTCAATATTCCACCCTATGACAATCCAATTTTGCGTCGCGCATTACGCGTTGGCGTTGACCGTCAAGCAATTGTAGATATTGTTGCAGGCGGTAATGGTATTGTTTCTTGTGATACACCTGTTAAGGCAGATGATCAATATCGCTTTGATACTGACTGTGCAGCTGGCGATCAAGAATTAGCAAAACAATTATTGGCTGAAGCTGGCTACAACGGCGAACCACTCACACTGAAGTTCTCTGATGTTTGTTCAGACTGGGCACCAATGGCTGAAGTTTACCAACAACAAATGGCAGAAATCGGTGTAACCATCGAACTTGAAACAGTACCATCAGACGGTTACTGGTCAGACGTATGGCAAACAGAACCATTTGTGGCAACTTGTTGGGGTGAGCGTACTGCTGACCAGATTCTGAATGAAGCCTATCGTTCAGAAGCTTCTTGGAGTGACACCTTCTATGCAAATGCCGATTACGATGCAGAACTTGATGCAGGTCGTGCTGAGCTAGACTTTGAAACACGCAGAGAACATTATCGTTCAGCTCAGGCAATTCTTTGGAATGATAGTGGGTCACTAATCCCATACCATGCTAAACAATTCCGTGGTACGAGCCAGTGTGTGCTTGGTATGACACCTGTCGGTTTGTTCTACATCCCTTATCACACAATGTCTGTGACACCAGGGTGTGAATAAGTTAGTTTGATTGAAATTAGTAGATAAATTAAAGCAGTCACCCTTCGGGGTGGCTGTTTTTTTATAGCTGTAAATATTTCTGAAAATCAGGAGAGGCTCTCCTGAAAAGCAAACATAAAGTAGGCAGTTCAAGGAGAGCCTCTCCTAAAGCCAAACACTAGGCGTCCAAAATGACAACCCACCCCACACCCAAAATTGCGCTAACCGCGCGCATTCGCAAATCACCCTATTACAATGCAACCATTAAACACGGCATCAAAGTAATGTCTGTTTATAACCATATGTACATGCCCTCCATTTATGGCGACGTCATGACAGATTATGAAAATCTGCATCAGCGCGTTACGCTGTGGGACGTGGCTGTAGAACGACAGGTAGAAATTGTTGGGCCAGATGCGGCGACATTTACACAATATTTGACCTGTCGCGACATCAGCAAATGCAAAGTTGGGCAATGCATGTATGTGCCAATTATTGACGATCAGGGCGGCCTATTGAACGATCCGATTATGCTCAAACTGGCTGAGGATCGCTTTTGGCTTTCATTGGCCGACTACGACGTTTTGCTTTGGGCAAAAGGGTTAAACGTGCATATGGGCATGGACGTCAAGATATTTGAGCCAGATGTGTCGCCGTTGGCTGTGCAGGGGCCAAACTCGATTCCGCTCATGGTTGATTTGTTTGGCGATTGGATTGAGAAGCTTAAGTTTTTCTGGTTCCGCGAAGTCGAGCTGAATGGCATTCCGATGGTTGTGGCGCGGTCAGGCTGGAGCAAGCAGGGTGGCTTTGAGCTGTATTTGCAAGATGGATCGCGCGGCGTTGAGCTATGGGAAACGGTTTGGGCGGCAGGTGAGAAATATGGCATTGCGCCAGGTGCGCCGCATGGCATTGAGCGCATCGAAAGTAGCCTGCTCAACTATGGGCATGATTTGTTGCTAGACATGAATCCGTGGGAAGCAGGCTTGGGTCAATATGTGCATTTGGATATGGTGGCTGATTTTGTGGCGAAGGATGCGTTGCGCAAAATTAAGGCTGAAGGGATTAAGCGTAAGCTAGTTGGGGTAACGATTGCGTGTGATGGGAAATTGCCTGTAAATGACCAGAATTACCCTGTGCAGGGGTTTAGCATGGATGACGCGCGATTGACTAGTTTTACGTGGTCGCCGCGCTATCAGCAAAATATTGGCATGGCATTGCTGCCGATTGGGTTAACTGAGCTGGGGTCGCAGGTGATGGTGGAAACGCCGCTTGGCTTGGCACAGGCGACGGTTGTGGGGATGCCGTTTGAGAAGAGTTTGGGAAGGTAGCTGATTGAACGCAAACGCGCAGAAATGTGAAAGGATTTAATGGGATTCGTTGATTTACCTCCGGGAGGTACAACGCTAACCATTAAGTTGAGCACGTTACCTCCCGGAGGTGGTGAGCTTTACGATTAACCCCAGCGTTTGTTGCCAGCTTTCATGTTTTCTTTGGCTAATTGGATGGGGAATTTAGCGCGGATGGCGTCGTCTACTTTGGAATCGATGTGGTCAGGATAATGGACGGCTAAGACTTCTTTTACTTTGTCTTGGGCTTTTTCTAAAATACTGTGTGCGCCGTCTGCTTCCCAGACGCCGAGGCCGTTGCGGTCGGCTAGTTTGGGGTAGAGGAAGTCGGTTTCCATGCGGGCGAGCGTTTGTGGCTGGCCGAGGAAGTGGCCTGGGCCAAGCGCGGCGGCGCGGATGACGTCGATGGACAGGGTTTCGTCGTTGACTTCGAGACCAGCAAGGACGCGCTGTGCTGAGCCGAGCATGTCGTTGTCGATGATGAGGGCTTCGAGGCTGCAGCCAAGTAGACTGCCGAGCATGCCTGCGGATTCGAGAATGCGGTTGGCGCCTGCGAGTCCTGCGGTAACGGCCGTTATCCCCTTTTCATACCCAGCCTGCGCATCAGGCATCTTCGAATCCGTCATGCACGCGGCGACCGATGTGGGGAGATCATAATAACGGCCGATTTGCGCACAACACGCCATCACCAACGCCTCCTCACCACTGCCCCCCGTAAATGCCCCCGTGCGCAAGTCCGACACAAACGGCCAAATAGCAAACGTCATCGGACAGCCAGGATTAATAATGTTGACCAACGCCAAGCACGCCAACCCTTCCGCCGTCACCTGAGCCAGCGAACCCGCCAGCGCGGCAGGCGCAGTTGCCCCAGCCTGTGGCGCAATAGCGATGTCGTTGATTAGGCCAAGCTTGCTTGTTTTGACGAGCACATTGAGATTTTCTTCACCAAAAGTTAGGGGGGACACGATGGGACAGCCGCCGAAAGATAAAAACGGCCGTTCTTTAAACTTACCCTTCCCACCCAACACCATATCAAATAGCTCAATCGCTGGCTCAATATTATCCACAGAATTAAACGTCATCTCACACGGCTTTTCCGTCGCCGTTGCCGCCACATAAGCCACATTCAAATCATGCACATGCAAGTCGACCAGCTCCGTCGGCACAACCGTTTGCCCAAACTGATGAATATTATCGAGCGTATCAATCAGCCGCCCACAATCATATAAATCTTCCAGCAGTGATGCCCGATAGACGCGCGTCTCCGCGTTGTACATGCGCACCGCTTCGCCGCTTGACGCATAGTTGACATGATAGCCGCCCACATGAATGTCGGCGTGCGCGGGGCTGCGACTGTAAACCGTATAGGAACGCGCCGCCACAGAAATCATTTCTTCGACGAGTCCACGTGGATAACATAAGCGACCATGCTCACTAATCCAACAGCCAGCGGCCGTTGCAATCTCGATGACTTCTGGTGTTGGTGAGGCAATGCCAATCGTCTCTAAAATTTCTAATGCCGCACCATGAATTTTGTTTAAATCAGTGTCAGAAAGAGGCTTATATTGACCGCCGATAAGACCCGCGCGCACAGGACTTTTTCCAGCGGCCGCTTCACGCAACGCAATGCGTGCACTACGTCCAGATTCTGCTCTACGTTTACGTCTTGTACCCATATTAATTGACCTTCATTGTGGCAATTTGCTCAGCGATATAGCCCCAATAAAATGCGGGCAAATTATGCCCCATTTCTTCGATCACAATGCAACGCGCATTCGGAATTGCGCTTGCCGTGGCAATGCCACTTGACGCAGGAATGAGTGAATCTGCGCCACCGTGAATGACCAAAGTAGGCATATCCACCAGCTTTAATTTTTCTGTGCGGTCGCCGCTGGCGATGGCCGCCATCATTTGATAAGACCAGCCATCAGGGTGATAGCAACGATCAAACGAACGCTGAATAATGTCATGCATGTAGACTGGATCGAAGTGATGGCCGCTGGTGACGCGATACCCTTCAACTTGTAACTCAACATAGGTGTCAGGATTGGATAAGTCAACGGTCAAAGATGCCTCAACAGCTTCATCTCGCTCGCCATCAGCAGGCACGGCCGCTGACCGACTCGCCGCAGACATGATTGATGTCAACGAATGACAACGCTCAGGAAACTCAATCGCCACCGTCTGCGCAATCATGCCGCCCAGCGAATTGCCCGCAATATGCGCCTTCTCCACGCCGACTGCATCTAGTACGGCAATCGTATCGGCCGCCATATGTGACAGCGTGTAAGGCGCGTCTACGACAGTTCCCTGCGCCATCAATGCTTCAACGTCTGGCGGCGTGCCTTCCGTCTTTTCTGACAGTCCCGTATCGCGGCTATCAAAGCGGATAACATGAAAACCTCTATTAACAAATTCTTGACAAAGCGGATCGGAATAATAAACAAGCTGACTGCCAAGCCCGCAGATAAAAATAATAGTTTCGTTTTGTGGGTCGCCTACGGTTTCGTAAGCAATTTTAGTGCCGTTGTTATTTGCAAATTGTGTAGTCATTAAACTGTCTCCTTCTCTACAAAGATAGTAGCATGTTTGAGCGAGGCTGGGTTGTAATAACGGAGCCACACACGGCCTTGTTTCATCCTTCGGTTAAAAGGAGACAGGTAGTTTTTCAACTCGATTAACCATCATTAAGTCACTATAGCGTAACGTGTCGTTAGGTACAGTGAGCTTTAAATTTGGTGCATGTTTCAACAAGGCTGAAAAAGCGATTTTAGCCTCAAGCCGTGCTAACGGTGCGCCCAAGCAATAATGGATACCTTTTCCGAAAGCAAGATGCTTATTCTGCGTGCGTTCAATATTGAATTGATTAGGATTCTCAAATACAGTTTCATCCCGATTGGCTGACAAAATTGATAGCGATACAACCGCGCCCTGTGGAATGGTTACGCCGTGTAGGTCAAATGCCTTTTTGGCAAAGTATTGTTCTGTGGTTTGCAGAGGGCCATCAAAGCGTAGCATTTCCTCAATAGCACTATCTAATAACTCTGGTTGAGTGCGCAATAAGTTGAGTTGGTCGGGATTGTTTAACAGGGCGCGTGTGCCATTGCCAATTAAGCCAACAGTTGTTTCATGGCCTGCAACGAGTAAAAGAAAAACCATACCAATTATTTCATCTTCGCTAAACGAGTCATCATTATCCTCAGCTAATACGAGTGCGCTGAGCAAATCATCTTGGGGAAGAACACGGCGTTTGGTGGCTAAGTTGCGTGTGTACCGCGTAAAGGCACGCACGGAAGAGATGGCGCCCATCATGTTTATAGCGGTTGGATTGACGAGGATGCTTTCTGACCAATGACGGAACTTGTCTTGGTCGGCTGCTGGAACGCCGACCATTTCTGCGATAACTTTCACGGGCAAAGGCAAAGCAAAATCTTGTATAAGATCGATAGTGGATTTATGCGCAAGACCTTGCAACAACTCATTCGCAATTGCTTCAATGCGTGGTTGTAAATTCATGATCATACGTGGTGTAAATGCCTTATGTACAAGGTTGCGCAAACGGCGATGATCTGGTTCATCTGTGAATAGCATATTGTGCATAAGTGGCCGAAACGTTTTTGGAATCCATATGTTAGATGATTTTCCCGATTCGGTTTTTGCACCCTTTTGATTTTTCATTAGGCGCTCTTGATCGAGTAAAAGAGCTGACACATCTTCATGCCGTGTAATTAAATAAGTGTCTTTGCGCCAACCCAGTTTGGCACGATAGACGGGCGCGTTTTTCCGCATCCAAGCATAGTGCTCGTGGGGGGTTTGTTTTAATTCTGGAGAGTAAATGTGTAAAGGCTTGTTATTGTTCATGGTTTTTAATTGACTGTGACAGTTGTTGTGTTAAGGCATTGCTGTATGTGTCCCAATGCTCGGTAATGTGGGTGTCGCCGAGTAGCCGCAGCATGAGCAATCCAAAGACGGGGCTAAAAGTTAGACGTGCCATCATAGCTGGGTCGGATTGAGGGATTTGTTGAGCATCCATTAATTGCTGGAAATAGGTTTCAGCAATGGCGAAGCCAGGTTCATAGACGGTGTTATTAATTTGCGTTCGCAGTTCAGTATTGTTCAGCGTTTCGGTAAGGATTATTTTGAACAGAGGTAGATGTTCGTCGGCCTCTTGTAGGCGTTGGGACAAAAACGTTTGGATGAAGGTTGCAATATCTGTTTGTTCTATATTAGCAATTTCAAGATCGCGTTGCTCTGCCTCGGTGAGACGTGCAACGATGGCAGTCATGATGGCAGCTTTGTTATCGAAGTAGTTATAAATTGTGCCGTCGGCAACGCCAGCTCGTTTGGCTATTTGTTTAATTTTTGTTTGCTGGAAGCCATGTTGAGCAATGACGTCTATGGCAGCATCAAGAATGTGATCTTTGCGTACTTGTTGAAGTTGTTGTTTTAGGGTTTGTTTTTTCATTATGAATTTATATTCATCTTAGTGAATTAATATTCATATTGTATAAGAGCATTGAATATTGTCAAGAGATAAGATATTTGGTTTAGTCAAGGTTGTGGGCGTGAAATATGCTTTACAAAACGTGACTAATGTCATATTTATTACATATCATCTAATAATGTAAAGTGACCATTAGGGTGCTTCTGGGTATCATACGGAGTCGTAAAAATCAATATTATAGGGAGTTTTATTTTGCCCGCTATTAATTCTCAATCCAGACGTTCGCAACAGTTATTACAGAAGGCATTTCTAGAATTGCTTCAAGAAAAAACTGTTAAAAAAATAAGAATATCCGAAATTTGTGCCAGAGCAGGCATTGCTAGACCTACGTTTTATGCACACTTTCAGACAAAGGAAAGATTATTGATAAGTTGCATTGACCTGTTTTGGTCAGAGATACTTAATGATTACTCTAAAGCAATTGTTCAGATAGGGTTCGCTGACTATGCTAATGTAGTCGAGAATAATCTCTTCTCGTTGTGGAGCGAAAAGTTTAAAACATGGCATACTTGTAAAGAAATTGATACTTTAGAAGTATATTTTTTCAGAAGCTTTCGTGAGTATATCCGCAATTTTTTTGAATTGTACAATGCAGTTTATGAAGATGATGATTCAATGCCAAATCCCATTTTAGCCGAGCATATGTTTAATTTCTTGGCAGGAGGATTAGTTGCCACACTATTTGACTGGACACGAACAGGGGAAATAACACCACCCGAAAAAATGGGTATGTTAACGAATGAGTTGTTTGGTATTCGCGTTATTATGAATGTGGCTAAGACGTTAAACAAAGAATTTGTTTAAGTAGTGTGTTTATTTCACAATATTAATTGTTGTGATGTTAACAATGTCAGAGTCATTTACAGAGAAAATTTCTTGGGTAAAGGTGTCGTAGACAACGAGGTCAAGATTGATTGTTTGGTCTACGCGATCTTTGGGGATGGTTAAGTAATAGATGTCGCGAATCTTTTCCCCTTTTTGCCAGAAGGCAGTGGGTCGCTTGGCTTCTGCAGGAATTTGATCGTGTTGGGTGAGGAGGAAGCCGTCGAAGGCAGATAGTCTTGTAGAGACTGTGCGTTCGCCAGCTCCGTCTGCCATAGATTCCCAGAATAAAGAGATGCGCAGAGTTGAGCCTGCTTGGGCGTTGTGTGGTGCGGCAAGTGGCGTGTAGAAGCCGTCGTTGTCGCTGGCGGCGATCTCTACTTTTTCGAGATGCATGGTTTCGCCAAAGATGACGTTTGTCTCTGTTGCGGGATGGTTGGAAGGGGTTTGCTGAAAGAAGAAGATACCGTCGTTTTCTTCGATGATTTTGAGTGAGGGGTTGGCGAGCATTTCTTGGACGACGCCTTCGGTTTCGAATGCGCCGAGGTTGGGTTGGCTAACGGTGCGGTCGATGAAGATATAATCGGCCGATTTCACCCGCTCCTCCGAAAACGGCAATCCCTCATCCCCATGTAAGAACACACTAATATCATTTACATGCGTCAGATGTGGCGTATACGTCGTGTGCGCCAACAGGCTAATCTCCTCTGGCACACGTTTGGTAATTGCCGCGCCAGCTCGTTTATGATCGTCTACATGGAAGCGGCTTGCCTCATAATAACCACCAAGCGGCCAGTGACTAAACCAGACATAGCTCACCAATGTACAGGCCATCATCCAGCCAATCAGCCACTTGTCCCATTTTGGGGATAGTCGGCGCATGCCGATGATGATTGCCGTGAATAAAATGGGCAACATTAATGCGGTATAGTGTTCTTCAAGACGGATGGCGTTGGGTCGCCCACTAATAAACATGAGCATGGCAAATGGGGCGCAGATGAGCGTGACGCGCGGCGCGAGGAAGCAGAGAAAGCCAAGCGGTAGCAGAATTCGGAATAAGCCCCAAAGCTGATCAGGCCCTAAGATTTGCTGAATCATCCACGCGGGTCGCGTGAGCATCGTCTGGATAATCTCTCCGTAGGAGTCGCCGAGGTGTTGATAGTAAAATAATTGGGGATAGGTGTCTGCGCCAGTAAACGCAGGGATGATGTATTCGCTAAGCGCAATCAGCGCGACGCCGCCGAAGACCATGAGGGAGATGCCCCATTTCCAATCCCGTTCGGCAACGAGCAAATAGAGGCCAATCATGGCGATGTAGAGGGCGACGGTTTCTTTGGAGAGGAGCGCGACTAGGAGGCCGATGAGCAGGAGTTTGCGATTCTTACGGGTGAGACCGAGCATGGCGAGTGCTAGCCACGGCAAACCGAAAAAGATGCGGCGAAAATCGGCGAGAGAAAAGTCGTGTAGGGCGGGGTTGAGGAAGAAGAGTAATAAAAGCCAAGGTGCGAGGTTGGGACGGTCTCCTTTTGCGGTGACGTAGAGGATGAGTCCTGTGGCGGTAAGGTTGAGGGTTTGCACGATGAAGAGTGCGCGTTCGTCGGGCCAAATGAGCAAAAATGGCGCGGCAAGTACCATGATTGGGGAGAAGTGATCGCCCATGATGGATCGCCCAGGCGCGGGGATTGATGAGAAGAGAAATTTGCCGTCGAGCACACTCCAGATGGCTTGGCTAAAGCGGGCGAAGTCGCCGATGCGGGAATTGAAGGCGTTGTGCTGTTGGAGCTGGAGGTAGAAAAGTGTGCCTGCAAAGAGCAGGGTCATGAGCACGATATGCCACTCGGATTTGAGAAGTCGTTTTGCTTTGGGGATAACGGCCGTTTTCATACTTACCAATTTATTTTAGCTCTAGGTTTATTGTAAAGGCAGGCGTTCTATCATCTGCATTAAAGAAAAAGTCGGTGCTTTGCACAGGATCATTTAATCCGACAAGAAGTGAATAACTGCCCGTCGGCCACGCATCCTCAATGGGGATGGTCATGCGTTCAACAAGCAAATCGCCTGTCTCTGTTTTATACCCCCAAATACCATGTTCACCCACGTTTGCTCGCTTTTGATACTTATCGTCTAAGAGTTGATAAAAGGGGCTAATGAACCATTCAAAGCGGGCGTCAGGCAGATACTCGACGCGCCAGTAGGTGGTGATTTCGACGTCGCTGACAGAGGTTTTTAGGTCGTAGCCGAGCAGTTGCCAGCCTGTTTCATTTTGCCAGTTAACAGCAACTTGGGGCAGTGTTTGTTGGCTTGCGTCGGATTGGGGCAGGGTGCGCAGGAAGCGGATTTGCTGGCCGTTTTGTTTTTGGAAGGTGTTGGGGACAGGTTCGATTAAGGTGGGCTGGGAGATAACGGCCGTTTCTCCCTCTAACGCATAATAAATCGAACCCTGCGCAGGGATCAGTAAAAAGTCTGGAAAACTAACATTATCAATGATATCCACAAAACGGCCGCTCACACTACTTGGCAACGCTGCATGTGTGTTGGCAACTAAGCGCAATGTGCCCTCCTCCTCATCAAGGCTAGACAGCGTTGTGCCGAGCCGCGCAATTTCACTCAACTGCCAAGTCGTCCAATTAGGCCAGTAGGGGTTGGCCGCGACCTGTTGCCCTGCGCGGTAAGCGTTGACGACAAACTGTGTGCCGAAGGCGAGTAAGCTAATGGCTAAGATGATTTTTGCAGGACGGCTTTGCGCAAGTTTGTTCAGTAAATGTGCCGCGAAAACTTGGCCTGCGGGCACGGTTAAAAGCAGATAGTGTGGGTGAACTTTGAAGGGCAAAATGCCGAAGCCGATGATCGGTACGATGAACCAGATTAGCAAGCTGATGGCGCGTTCTTTGTGCTCGGCTTGGCGCAGTTCATAGAGGGTTAAGCCGAGTCCGCCAAGTAGCGCAAGCAATAGCGTCCAGCTTGAAATGCGAGTCAACAGCGGCATGGTGACAGGGTTGCCTGCATCGATGTCTTGGCCGTTCCAGCCTTCGCCTGTGACGAAGCGGATGGCGTGTTCGATGGCGTCGAGGTTGAAGGTGATGGCTTGGAATTCGTTGAGGAAGCTTGTGGCTTTGGTGCTGTTGGTCACGGCTTTTTCTTTTTGAATGCCTGTAACAAATATGCCTGTCACTAATACAAATATTAGTGTGCCGATTAAAAACGGCCGTTTTGGCACACGATGACGTAAGCATAGAAAAATAAGGCCAAGGACAGGCAGAATGGCAAAGGCGAGAATGTAGGTTTGGGTCATGAAAACGGCCGATAATAGCCCAATCAAAAACCGCCTCGGCTGAACCTTGCCCTGTGCCAACGTCGGCCAAACGCCCCACGCCAAAACCGCCATAAACAACGGCAACAACCCTTGCGTCCACGGCATTCGCCCAAAATGCACCAGCCACGGACTCACCGCATACAGAAATGCAGCGATGATCGCCGTTGAGCCATCATAAAGCTGGCGCGTTTGTCATAGACAAACCACGCCGCAATCCCATTGAGCACCGCGATAAAAATATAAATGGCCCAAATCGACCGCCATATGAGCAAAACGCCCGCCAGCAGATAAGCCATCAGCGGCGGGTTGTCGAGGAACACAGACGAGGGCTGTCCCACCGTAAGCAATTGGCCCGTGTCAAGCATTTCCAACGCCAAATACGCCTGATATGCTTGGTCATAGCCGTGACGCACGTTGGGCAAAAAGCCAACGCGAAACAGGACGGCGATGACCAGAATGAGGCCGATTATCCAGCTATTTTTTAATGAGGTGCGACGCATTGGCTTAACTTTGACATAGGTTGTGCTAATCTCAATTTATGAACACACATCAATGACTTTTAGCGTTGGATTGCTAAAGGCAAAGCTTTTATAACTTGGCACAATGTCGGTGGATGGATACGTCTCGAATAATGTCTCATACCAGTTGGCTATGCCATAAATAGTCTCTTCTTGGTTAGGAAATTGTTGCCCAAAAAGAAAACGTTCATACATGAAACTGCTGGCGACCAGTGTGCAAATTTCTTTGTTTTTGATTTGTTGATCTAGCTCTACAAGCGATCTTACTGTGACAGTGTTGCCGCTATAAAATTCATAGGCAATAGGCTCTTGCTTTGTCGCTAATACTGTTTCAAGCTCGGCGCGTGTGTCACGTTCAAGGTTATAGACAAGATTTAGGCTTGATATGGCTGGAAAAATAATGACTAAGGCTAACGCCCCTATGATGATTGGTGTGCGTGTTTGTTTGGGTAGCTTGGCTGTGCCAAGGTAAATCATATAGACACATGCATAGGCCAATGGGGGAATGAGCGGCACTGTGTAGCGAATGTAGCCAGGGAAGGGTTTGAGGGGTGAGGATTCTACAATGGCATAAAAAAGTAATATGAATGTAAAGATAAAGCGGTTGTGCCAAGCGAGTTTTTTCCAACGAATTATGCCGTATGGAATGAATGCCAGTGCTAGGATGGTGGGCAGTATTGTTAGGGAGGGTGTGATGCTATTTCTTATATGGAAAGTGAAATATTGATCGAGTGGATATATGTTGATGCCGTTGTGTCCCGATAGGGCGTGTTCTAGCTGTGTGGTTGACCCGTCGAGGAAAATGTCGAAGTTGGTGAAGATGGGAAAGTTGATGCCGAGGAAGGTGATTGCGCCGATGAGTAGGGCGATGAATAGGCTTTTGAAGTAGGTGGATTTGCGCAGGTTGGTTGTGTAGAAGGGCAGTAGCGAGAAGCTGGTTAGGATGATGACGGATTTGTATTTTGCGGAGATGACTAGGCCGATGGCGAGGCCGAGGAGGGCTATTTTACGCCAAGGGAGTTTTTGCTGGTTTTCGGCTTTGAGTAGGGTGTCTGTGAGGCTAAATAGGCAGGCGATGGATAGCAGTGTGGCGAAGGTTAGGATGATGTCTTCTTTGAAGTAGTGGCTGTGGACGACGATGCTGGG
>JAYJMJ010307648.1:0-25012 GCA_036873875.1 Laminaria ephemera | reverse complement strand
TAACGCTTTTAAAAGAGGGATCAAAAGTGTACGATAGAGCATAAAATAAAAAGCTAAAAATGACCAGTCTACGATTCCTAACAATACTTATCTCCATACTTCATTTACTTGGATGTAATTCCGATCAAGATAAAACAAAGGTCGTTTCTAATCATTCAAATAAGGAAATAATTGCTTCCGCATTAAATAATCAGCTAAACTTAACTACTCGAAAGCCATTACTTCTCTCAAAAGATTATGGACAAACTTGGGAGAATGTTAGCCAAGGTTTGCCAGCTACCCTGCAAGTATCTTTTATGGAGAAAAAGGAGGACGAAATGGTTATTGCTACTGATAATATGGGCCTATTCCTGAGTAGTGAAAAACGAACTAAATGGAAACCAATAAACATAGGTCTTCCCAATAAAAAAATCAATGCACTACATATTTCAGGAGAAACGATGTATGCGGGTGTTTATCGAGCTGGCATTTTCAAAAGTTTGGATAACGGTGCTAATTGGAATGCTTTAAATTATGATTTACCCAATTTAAGGGTGCAAGCAATTTGGCAAATGGAAGAGATACTATTTGCTGGAACAGATGAAGGAATTTTCAAGCTACTAGAAAAGGAAAAAAAATGGAAACCTTTGGGAATGAACGCCCAAGTATTAAGTATCTATTCTTATGAGGACAAACTCGTAGTAGGCACAAGCCAAGGAACCGTTTATTCTATTGACAAGGGTGCTAATTGGAAATGGATTAGAAAAAAAGGCGCTGTTCATTATACCCACAATGTAGCAGATAGGATAGTAGAATTAGGTTTAAATGGAGATTTGTTTTTTTCAGATGATTGGGGTGCTACTTGGATGGAATCAAGTTATGAACCAAGAAACTGGTCTTATATATATGAGCTTGTTGAGATGAACGATTATTATATTATGAGTAATAATTATGGTATCCACCGCTCTATAAATAAAGGTAAAACATGGAAGCCTGTTTATCAAACAGAAGCAATGGTTTTCTTTGATTTTTTAGTACTAGATCAAGAAATATATGGAGGAACAAGAACTTGGGATGAATATAGAAAAAGACATTAAAAGTAAAAAGAATGGTTTAATTTTTGTAACTCCTATGTCTATTGAAAGCATGAGAGATTGGACTTATTCCTAGTTTTGTAAGGCGATCTTTTCCCTACTGTTCAATAATGAGTTTGAATCCTTATAAAACACCTCCTAAAGGGCTAAAACTAAGATTTTCCCAAATCGACTGCCTCCCTACTAAATTACAATAGTTTACCTTCCCAGAATCATTACAGGTTAAATTTACTTTAAACAAGCTCTAAGTGGCGATAAAAAAAGGTCAGTCAGATAGCATTTTTTGTCCCTACCAACTAATATTAACTCAAATGGGTAAATTAATCTATATCTATTCAGTCGTACTAACAATCATTTTTTGTACAGTTTCCATAACTACTGCTTTCGCCAATCAACAGGATAGTCTAGTGTTATTGATAGAACAGACAAATGAACCTAACAAGAAAGTAGATTTATTTAATCAACTTGCTCATTTATATACAGATACGGCCTTTACTGAAGCGCAAAAATATGCAGATATCGCCTACCAATTAGCCATAAAAAATAACTATTCCCTTGGAGAAGCACAGAGTCTATACCACAAAAGTCGAATTTTAGCTAAGAAGAACGAATTTAAGCAATCTTTGCAGTTAATAGAAAAAGCAATTTTTGTTATTAGGCAACTCCCTGATGCTAAAAAGAAACAAGCAAAATTCATTGTATTTCAGGGGCAGATCAATAATAAATTGAGTAATTATTACACCGCTATCATGCATTATATAGAATCTTATGAAATATATGATAATTTAAATTGTGATAAAGAAAAAGCATCCACCTTGCTAAGTATTGGTAATATCCATAATCAAGTTGGGGATGATGATACCGCACTCGATTATTATCAAAAGGCTAAAAGTGTTAATGAGCGATTAGGTAATAAAGTAGGCTTAATCCGTTGCCATAATAATATAGGCTATATTCACGAACTAAAAAAAGAATACAAGGCTGCTTTAGTAGAGTACCAAAAAGGCTTAAAATTAGCCGAAGAAATAAATGCCATACGTCTAACCGCTTTGTTGCTATTTAATACAGGGGTCTCTTATCTGAAACTCGGACAATCAGAAAAAGCACTAGTAAACTTTAAGAAAGGAAGAAAAATAGACCTTCAATTAAAGGATAAACTTAGTCTAGCCTACGGTGATTTATATATAGCAAAAATCCAATTTCTACAATCCAAACAAGCCAATAAAATAGCTGTCCTTAAAGAAACCTATCAAACAGCAGTGCAATTTGGAGATGCGAGCTTACAGCGATTAAGTACCGAGGCTTTATCAGAAATGTACGCAAATCTTGGTTTATTTGAAGAGGCCTTAAATCAAAATTTATTGGCTACTCATTTACAGGATAGTATCGCGAGTAAGGATATACAGCTTAAAATTAAATCACTAGAAACAAAAAAGCAATTTAATGATAGACAGGAACAAGTAAAACTAGAAAAAAAAGAGGCACTCTTTAAAGCTTCTTTGGCTCATCAAAAGAAAATAAGGGATATTCTATTAGCTTGTATGAGTATTTTATTATTTGGAGGAGTTCTATTATATAGAACGTATAAAGGGACTTTAGCTGTTAAAGAGCAATTAATAGTAAAAAATGGTTTTCTGCAAAAAACAGAAGAGCAATTGCTGCTAAAGAATAGTTCCTTGAAGAAAACAGAAGAACGACTGGCACAAAACAATAAAGATTTACAAAAACATATAGAACTGAATGTAGAATTAGAACAATTTGCCTATATCGCTTCTCATGACATAAAAGCCCCTTTAAGAACGATTTCCAGTTTCACTGGCATCCTTAAACGCAAATTTTATGAGCAAGCTGCTGAAAGAGAAAAAACCTGTTTTGATTTCGTGGAAAAAAGTGCAAAGAGTTTAAATTTGTTAGTAGATGATCTACTAGAATTTTCTAAATCGAATACGAAAACGGTAAATATAGAACAACTAGACTTTGGGAAAATGTTGAAAGAAGTAACCCAAAATTTAGACTTTAGTATCACCCAAGTAAACGGAACAATTACAACTACTAATTGTGATTTTTCGCTCCATGCAGATCAAATAAAAATCAAACAAATTCTACAGAACCTGCTTAGTAATGCGCTAAAGTTTAAGGATGCTGATCGTGCCCCTGTCATTAATATAACAGCACTAGAAGAAGGAGGCTTTTTCTTTATTTCCGTAAAAGATAATGGTATCGGTATTTCAGAAGAACATTTCGAAGAAGTATTTGAAAAATTCGCTCGATTAAATAGCCAAGCTAAATTTGAAGGCAGTGGCTTAGGGCTTTCTATCTGTGCGAAGTATATCAAAAAACATCAAGGAGAAATTTGGATTGAACGTAATGAGGATTTTGGTGTAACTTTCACCTTTACTATAAAGAAAGATTTACCGCTAAGTAAACAAGCATTGACTGCCGAGGAGGTCAGTAAAGCTATCGTTGACGGTAGTCCTTATACTAAACCTGAAATAGCGCAAATTAATGTTCAGTAATTACGAAGCGCTCCAAACTAATTGATGTCCTAACAAGGACTAAAAACAAGATATACACACCGAACTAAAATACTAATTCCAGTGTTCCCATAGGATGAAACAGATACTCGTCCTATTAATACTACTCTTCACAAGTAGTATTTCATATACTCAGACACTAAAAGGGACAGTGCTAGACGAAAGCCAACTACCCCTAATTGGTGTCAACATCATTAATCTCACTACTGGAGAATATGCGCCTAGCAACAATCAAGGCAGCTATCATCTTCAAAAAGCAGCTGTTGGGGATACGCTGCAATTCTCTTATATTGGGTATGAAACAAAGACCCTCACCGTACCATCTCTATCTGCGTCACTTGATATTACCTTAGCAGAAGTAGCTATCTCTTTAGATGAAATTGTAATTACGCCGACCATTGATGCCTTAAATTTGATTAGCAGTATTGATATTCAGACTCGACCCGTCAACTCCTCTCAAGATATTTTACGGCAACTACCGGGGCTATTTATTGGGCAACATGCAGGAGGTGGCAAAGCCGAGCAAATATTTTTGAGAGGATTTGATATTGACCACGGCACGGATATTAGTATTACCGTAGATGGCTTACCTGTCAATATGGTGTCTCATGCACATGGGCAAGGTTATGCTGATTTGCATTTTGTCATTCCAGAAACAATCCACAAAATTGATTTCGGAAAAGGGCCTTATTATGCACAAGAAGGAAATTTTAATACCGCAGGATATGTCAATTTTAAAACCCTCGAAAAACCAGCTAACAGTTTAGTCAAAATAGAGGCAGGGCAGTTTAATTCCAAACGATTTGTCGGTCTATTAAATGTGCTAAAAACCGACCAACAAAACGCCTATATCGCTAGTGAATACATCTCTACTGATGGGCCATTTGAAAGCGCACAAGATTTCAATAGATTTAATATATTGGGGAAATATACAGCTACGCTTAATAACACCGACAAGATTGGTCTAAGCACTTCCTATTTCACCAGCAAATGGGATGCTTCTGGTCAGATTCCGCAGCGAGCAGTAGATAATGGATTGAGCCGTTTTGGAGCGATTGATGATACAGAAGGTGGGCAAACAAGCCGTACTAATCTGGTGCTACACTATGATAAAACGCTAGATAAACAAGCTTTTCTAAAAAACATCATTTATTACAGTCAGTATAATTTTGAGTTATTCTCCAATTTTACTTTTTTCCTTAATGACCCTATCAATGGCGATCAAATTAAACAAAGAGAAAATCGAACGATCTATGGATTTAACAGTACCTACCACCGCTCTATCGCCAATGAACATTTTACAGGCAATTGGCAAGCAGGGGTTCGTTTGAGGCATGATAAAAGCCTACATAATGAATTATCCCGTACCCTCAATAGGCAAGAAACGTTAACTGCTATCCAACTAGGCGATATTAACGAAACCAATGTGGGAGCGCATATAAGCGGGACTATTGATCTTGGAAAATGGACAATAAACCCTTCTCTTCGATTAGATTATTTTAATTTTCAATACCAAGATGCCTTATTACCTGTCCGTCAAACACAAGCGACCTCCAACTCCATCCTCAGCCCTAAACTAAATATCCTGTATAATTATTCTCGTAGCCTTCAACTGTATGCCAAAACAGGAAAAGGCTTTCATTCGAATGATACCCGCGTCGTACTCGCCCAAAACGGAAAAGAAATATTGCCTGCTGCTTATGGAACAGATTTTGGTTTTATTTGGAAACCATTTAAACGTACCTTTGTTAATGCTGCCTATTGGCACTTATTTTTAGAGCAAGAATTTGTGTATGTCGGCGATGAGGGAGTGGTAGAACCAAGCGGCAAAACAAAGCGACAGGGCATAGAACTAAGTCTTCGTCATCAGCCTATCAGTTGGCTTTTTTGGAATATAGACGCAAACTACACCCATGCTAGAACGGCTGAGGAAGCAACTACCGCCAATTATATCCCTCTATCACCAGATTTCACACTCGTCAGTGGCTTAACAGCTATTCATTCTTCGGGAGTCTATGGCAGTACCACTGTTAGGCATTTAAAAAACAGACCTGCTAATGAGGATAATTCCATTGTTGCCAAAGGCTATACAGTAGTAGATTTTAATATAGGGTATGAATGGAAACAATTGGATATTAGCATCCAAGTCCAAAATGTGTTAAATACAGAGTGGAATGAGACCCAATTTGCAACGGCTTCTCGTTTGCAGCAGGAAATTAGTCCTGTAGAGGAAATACATTTTACGCCTGGCGTGCCGTTTTTTATGAAGGGGGTGATTAGTTATAAATTTTAAATCTGGTTAAAATGGCTTTCAAGAAAAGAAATAAGCAGCGAAAGAAATTATATAAACAAAGAAAAAAAGAGGCCTCTCTATCAGGCTTGCCCGTTGAAAGAGCTATACTGATAAGAATGTTTGCCTATTTGGATAAAGAATTAGCAGCTGGCTGTTCACACGATTATACCATTGTTAATAAATTTATTAAAAGGCATAATTTGCCAGCAACAAAACTACTATCTTGGTTTCAAGAAAATGGCGGGTATTGTGATTGTGAAGTTCTATTTAATGTCGAACAACAATTATAAAAAAAATAGTTATCTTGTATTCTACAATTTAAAAATAGAAACTATGATTTATAAACTAATAAGCCTGGCTTTATTGATAGCCCCTTTTCACCAATTAGCAGCACAAGATACAGAAGGCCCTGTTACTATTGATCCCAATAAGACCCTCTTAAAAAGCATCTACTTTGGAGGAGGGAGTGATTATATCGACCCTGTACAAGAACAAGCGTTAGAAGAGTTTATTTTCGTGGTAGAAAATATTCACCGCTATGAAGTAATTATACATAGTTTTACTGATAATATTGGTGGTCGAGCCTATAATCAGTGGCTTTCTCAACAAAGAAGTGCTGCGGTCTTACGTATCTTAGGACAACTCAATTTAGAACTTGATCTTATTCTCAAAGCTGATTTTGGAGAAGATGATCCCTCTTTTAGTAATGAGACTATTGATGGAAAACTGAGGAATCGGCGGGTAGATGTGATTTTACGGCCACTGGCTTTTTAGGAAGTCAAGAGCCGAATAGTTAAATTAACCCACTCCTCCTATTTTGCCAAAAACAAACGTTGCAATTCGGTCAATCACCTGTGTATAAAATTCTTTTTTCATAGTACCATACCGCCTTGAAATGAATAAATCTTCTTCCTTGATAGCAGAAATTAAATGACAACGGACTTGAGGTTTATGGTTAGGAGATTTAAGGCGAACCTTAAAATCAAAATTGAACATATCTGGAGTCACTAAAAAGGTATAATCGTCCTCATTTGGAGTAGAAGATAACATGACTGTGATATAATAACCTTCGTATTCATTAATATCATTGTTTGAAATGACTAAGGCTAAATGTGGTTGAAAATCCCCATTAGGTAGTTCATAGTTGATGAAGATAATATCTCGTTGAGAAGCTTTCATTCTAGAATTAGTGGTTCTTCTTTTGCAACAGCTTTTGCTAGTGCATGTTTAGATTGTTTAGATTGTTTAGAAATGAGGGTTTTATGATAAGTTGTTAATGGTTCAGCAATAATAGGGGGATGAATTACCTCTTCGGGCGTAACGATTTTCACAGAAGATTTACTAAACCATTCTTCTAAATCTTTTGCATTAATAGCTTTAGATTTAGTAGCAAAATAGGCTGCTAATACCTTTCTGATAAAGATTAAATCATCATCGGATGGATTTAAAGCAAATGATTTCAGTAATTCCAATTGTAACGAACTTAACTGATTTATAGACATAGAGTAGTAATTTTTCTTAAAAATACAAAAAATCCCATAAGGGAGCAAGAAAAAAATAATCTACCAATTAGACAGGATAGGACACTGATTTTCCTACTGAAAATACACGGATAAAACGGATTTTTATAGGTCGTGAGTGTTACATGTACAAGTCACTCACGACCTGCAAAAATCCATTTCATCCGTGTAAATCTCGCAGAGATTTCCGTGTACTATCCTGCCTACTTTGTATTATTGTTTTAACAATATCATCTGGTAGGTTATTTTTTTCCTCTTCCCTAATCATCCAATAAAAAAAGGGTACTACCAAAAAGGCGTACCCTATAGACAAAAAACCCAGTTTATTTTTAAAGACAGCCCTTATTCCTAATTAATTACCAATTTCAACAAAGGAATAAGTTGGTCTCTTTTCTTTTAGCAAAGTCAATGCCCTTCCATCACCACTAAAAATAAAGCGATGGAAAAAACGGGTAGGACAATTGCCCTACCCATTTGAACAAAAACCCAGTATATTTTTGAATAAGTAAGAAGTAGTAGATATTAAGTAGTAGGTATTAAGTCATGGAATATTGACCATAACTACCCACTATTCCTTACTTCTACTCTATTTTATCGCTATATCAATTTTCAATTCTTAAGTAATATTTTAACCGTAAAAGAAGTTGACACCTACTAGCCCCAACGGGGCGACATATCGTAGCATAGGGCGAAGTCCTATGAATCTTCCATCGCAACAAAATATTCCATCGCCACAAAAAAAAGTGACGGAAAAAACGGGTAGGACAATTGCCCTACCCATTTGAACAAAAACCCAGTATATTTTTGAATAAGTAGGAAGTATTAAACAGTCCCTAAATAAATTTCTTCTTCCTACTCTACTTTATTACAATTATTAATAGTTGCTTCCTCATTCTCCACAAAAAAGAGTGCCATAGAAGGTCAACGTCTAAGTCAACATCTAACACTCCTCACTCTTAATTCTTCACTCCTCACTCCACCACAATCATCTTCTTGGTCGCTACGCCAAAAGGCGTAGCTAACCGATAGAAGTAGGTACCCCTAGGCAATTCTCCTAAAATTAGTTTTATTTGGTGGGTACCCTGAGGGAGTGTTTGTTGTGTTTGTAAAATGTGTTGTCCATGTATATTAAAGACGCTTAAAGCGGTCAGGGCCGTAGCTGGTAATTGCACTGCAATCGTCGTACTATGTTGAAACGGATTCGGAGTATTTTGGTATAAGGTAAAGGCTCCGCCTTCTGAAGAAGTAAGCGTGGAAATAGCTTCTCTAGTGGTGGTAGGCGGAGTGACCGTAGTTGTACCAAAATTCAATTCTTCTGTTAATTCCGTAATTGCAGGTAGCAGTGCGACTTCCAACAAGTCCCCGCTGAAGCTGTACGCTTCAGCGGGTGTTGGATCGGAGGTAATTTGTAGCAACTCAAGCAGTTGTCCATCCGCTGTTGCCTCAAAAACTAGGCTAAACAACGGAGAACTGTTGTTATTGTCATGGGATTGTAACGAGTGCCAGCTAGTTGTAAGTGTTTGTTCGCGACCTTTACTGGATAGGTAAAGTTGGTCGTTTGTCACTATGCCTCCGATAATGTTGGTTAAGATCAAATCGTGAAGTCGTACTGAAAATTGAAAACCTGATATGTGGGATAAATGTTGTGCATAAATAGGAACGGTATAGGTTTGTCCTTTTTCTATCCGTTGATTTTTTGCTTGTAAAAGGAATAACTCCTTTGCTTCTCTAGCTTCCGCTACTTGAAAATTGACCGAACCGTTGGCATCTCCACTAATGTCACCTACTTTCACGCCTACAAAATCTACATACACGTTAGCCGCTTCTATAGATGTTAATTGGTATTGTTCCTGAATAGGGACGGTTAGTGGATTGCCTGATGGGAATACTTGATTAGTACTGATAAATCGCCAACTATCATTATTAGGGAATTCCGTTATTTGATTTAAGATTAATTGCCGCATTTGCACCATATCATACGCGCTGACCGTACCTGATCGGTTGACATCAGCAGCGAGGTATTGATACGGAGAAGTGAAGATTTTTGCCCCAATAATATGTTGTGTTAACAGAATTAAATCGTAAGTACTAACTCCATTAAGTGGATATTTTTTATTGATTGATCGAACTGTATAATTACCGTTAGCAGGCAGCATCATATCATAATTGCCTGCTCTATTGGAAGCCGTCGACATAATAGAATCTGCTCCAATAATCTCCACTGTAGCATCCATCATCGGCGCACCAAATCGGTCTGTAATCGTTCCTCCTAACATGGTCTCATTGCAATCCACAATCGGGCTATCTAAAATTTCCACAGTCGTAGAACAGAAATTGTGATTGCCTGCCTCGTCTATCGCATATAGTAAAAGGGTCGTTTCGCCAACGTCTGCACAAGTGAAAACCATTTCACCCGGTAAGGTTCTAATAGCTGCTGCTGTTAGTGGAGTATCTACTCTAAGGAATTCATGCCATAAGAATAACGCTACGTTTGGTTGGTCGCTACAATTATCAAAACTGCCCCCATTAAGTGTGTCTACTACGACTGTTGCTACTCTAGACATAACGTTAATTTCTATCTTGATTCCTTTAGTACAAACAGGCGTAGGAGGTGCAGCATCTACAAATTGGTAGGTAGCACTTGTATCAGATTGATTACCAAAAACATCATTGACTTTCCAGTTAACGGTATAAGGTGTGCTAGGTAGTACGGGTTGCAAGAATGTATTGCCTTCTCCTGTTGCGACCACCACCCCTTCATTTAAAAATTCCCAATCGTAAGTAAGCGTCTCTGTAGATGGTTCATTGCAATCCCTAGCGAAGATAGAGAATTCCCGAATATCATCACACTCATAAGGGAATGCCCCTCTTGTTTGATCTTCCTCTCCGAATGGCTCGGCATCCCCTTTACCAAGTAGTAAAGTATCCACCGTTCCCAACACTAAAAAAGGAGCTTCGTTATCTACAAATCTAATTTTTTGAACGTAGGAAAAATGATCTTCTAGTGGAAACTCACTAGCAGATAAGATAGTAGTTGTTCGTACAATTCCCTCCTCATCTTCTACTCTTTCAATCGTTAACCATTGGTCATCCATTTGCTCTATTAAGCAATCATTGACGATATTAAAGGTGCGAATAATTTCAGAAATACCATTTGTTCCAAAAGGTACGACTTCATCTCTAAAAGTCCAAGATACCTGATCGCAAGCCCCATTTTTAATAGGAGATACTGGCACTTCAATTTTATCTACTGCACAGTTCGTAAATTCATCTGCTGGTAAAGTAATGACCCAATCTGGTCGATATTCGATGGTAATCAATTGTTCCAACCAGGCTGTTGTATTACCCGAAATATCGGTTGCTCTATATCTTCGTTTTATCTGAATGCCACCACACTTACTTTCAAGAAGCTGGTAAGCTTGATCTATTTTTAAATTATTACAAGAGAGATTATCACTACAAGCCTCCCCTGGATTACCAAAATGTTCATTAAAAAAGTCTATTTGACTAGGGAATAAATCAAGCCATTCGGCGTCATCGAACTCCCCATTATCATTGACATCCGTTGGTCTACCAAAATCAACTGTTTCATAGTCTGCACAAGAACCCGTAGCAGGTGCCAAGGCTGTACACATAGGCAATAATTGATCTGTCGGTCGAGTCGTCGTTCTACAAATATTATAATTGCCACTTTTATCTATAACTAGTAAAGTAAGTAGCACGTCTCTATTAAGATCGCAGCATTCAAAATCAACAGCAGGAAACCATTCCGTCAAATCCAAATCAGAGGTATCATTCACTTCTTGTCGCATATCTCCCGTTAGGCAATCGCTTCTTTGAATCAGTATGCGGTCAATACTACACTCATCTCTACTGCCTGCATCTATGTCCTCCGCTGTTAAAGTGCCGCTTCCATTGGCATCCAAGGAAATACTAATCGTTGGATTACAAACGGCTATAGGGGCAACTGTGTCAGCAATAATAAAATAGCGGTAGCAAGTATCCGCATTGAGTTGTTGAACACAATTATCCTGTGCCTCATACCCTACTCTATAAGTCCCCGCTTCTAAAGGAGTTTGAAAAAGGGAGGTGGCCTTATTTGACCACTCCCCGTTTACCAATGCTTGAACGGTAAACTCCTTAACAATTGGTTTAGCATCGCAGTTGTCTATTGCCGTGGGCAATGGGAAATCGAGGGTGATTTCGCAACTATTCGCTGGTAAATCAATTTGTTCAGCTATGCTTAAATCGCTATTACAATCTAGGAAAGTAGGCGCAATTGTATCTACTAATTGAATCGTTTGAGTATCTAATGGCAAGACCGTGCCTTCTGGCGTGCACCAATCAATTACGGACCATAATCGAGTAATCTCTTTTTCGCAGCCTGCCGAAATTTCTGTTTGCTCTATTTGTAGTTGATAATTACAGGTGCTTTGACCTGGAATCAATCGAACGGTTTCTGTTTGTAAAAATTCGCCGTTTACTTGTACTCCAATTTGCAAACTAGGGAAGCCATTAAATGGAATATCTTCTATATCTATGCCCGTTTCGCAAGCCACAAAGACATCTACTATTTCTGTAATCTGCTCTGTCGTTGGTCGAAATACTTTAATGGTATCCTGTCGTTTGGTGGTACTTCCACAACTATTGGTAGCCACCCAAGTCAATAAAAAATCTGGTTGCATCGTGCAAGTAGAAGTTTCTCCTATAGGATTCACTCCTTCCAGTTGTACATTGGGAATAGTAGCATCGCAAGCATTCCTAGTTGCTGGTACGGTTAAAGAAGCAATCATTGTGCTTAAATCAAAATTACAAGCAAAGATGGTATCTGTTTGTGCTGGTAATTCGAAAATAGGACTTGGAGGTAGCACTCTTAATGTATCTTGTCGTTTGGTTTCATTTCCGCAAGCATCGGCTGCAATCCAATCAATTGTATAAGAAGGGTGATTATTGCAATTGGAAGCTCCTGTGATAGCTGTTACCTCGCCTAAATTGACGGTAGTAGTACTACAAACACCAAGCGTAGAAGGCACTACTAAAGTAGAAAGCATACTTGGTAGATCGAACGTACAGGCATAAACAGTATCCGTTTTAGCCGCTTCTAGAAAGACTGGTTGTAAAGGCAATACACTTAATCTATCTTGTCGTCTTTGTTCCTGTCCGCAGGCATTACTAACTAGCCAAGTCAGCAAATAATCCTTCTGAATAGGGCAATCTGGATTATTACTAATAGGCAATACCGTTTCTAATTGAACATCCTCTTCACTACAAGCATTGAGTACTGCTGGAGGAGTTAGTGCAGAGACAATCGCATCTATATCGAACTCACAGGCAAACATAGAATCTATCTGGGCTGCCTCTACAAAAGTCGGAATGGGAGATAGAAGTATAATTTTATCTCGTCGTCTAGTCTCCTGTCCACAAGCATCGGTAGCCAACCAAGTAATAAAATAATCTGGCTGATTCGCACAATCCGAAGCACTAGCGATAGGCGCTATTCCTTCTAACTGCACGCTCGTTGCACTACAAGAATTACTAATTGAAGGAATAAGCAAGTTTGTACTCAGTGTGTTTACATCAAAATTACAAGCTAACATCGTATCTATTTGAGCAGCTGCTTCAAAAATAGGACTCGGGGATAATGCCGTAACTTTATCTTGTCGTCTAGTCTCCTCCCCACAATGATTAGTAGCTACCCAACTGACCAAGTAATCTGTTTGACTAGTACAATCTGTCGTACCAGTTATAGTTTCTACTTGCTCTAATTGTACGATAGTTGTACCACAAACATTTGCTGTTGCAGGAAAAGCTAAATTGGCAATGATCGCACTGGAATCTAAGCCACACGTAAAAACAGTGTCCGTTTGGGTTGCTTGTAAAAAGAGTGGTCTAGGAATTTGGATGATTAAGGTATCTTGTCGTTTGGTTTGTAGACCACAAGCATTAGTCGCCACCCAATTAATCAAATAATCTGGCTGCATGGAGCAATTGGCCGTACCTGTAATTGGTGTTACTCCTTCCAATTGCACATCTGTCGTACTACAATTCAACACCGTTCCAGGTGTCGTTAAAGTAGAGATCATCTCATTCAAATCGAAATTACAAGCATAGAGTGTATCTGGTTTGGTAGCAGGTATAAAAAAGACAGGATTGGCCGATAAGACTACTACCCTATCTTGTCGTCGAGTCTGCTGTCCACAAGTATTCATAGCCATCCAAGTAACTAAATAATCTGATTGCATCCCACAGTTGGAACTACTGCTTATAGGGAGTATATTTGCTAATTGCACATCTGTTGTACTACAATTATTAATGATAGAAGGCGTAACTAAAGTAGAAGTCATTTGGTTGAGGTCGAATCCGCAAGCGAAAACGGTATCTATTGTAGCCGATTCTGCAAAGACAGGACTCGTTGATAAAACCACTAACCTATCTTGTCGTGCCACCTGCTGACCACAAGCATTCGTCGCTACCCAATTCACCAAATAATCTGGCTGATTGGCGCAGTTAGAAGCACTGGCAATAGGACTGACCCCTACTAATTCCACCTCTATTGTACTACAATTATTAACAACCGTAGGAGTCACCAAAGTCGAAATCATTTGATTGAGATCGAAATTACAGGCGAAAATTGTATCTGTTGTAGCAGCTTGTAAAAAGGTAGGGGCTGGTGCAATAATAATTACTTTATCTTGTCGCTTCGTCTGTTGTCCACAGGCATTCGTTGCTACCCAATTCACCAAATAATCTGGCTGATTCGCACAATTGAAGCTGCTTGCTATTGGGTCTACACTTGTTAATTGCACCTCTGTAGTGCTGCAATTATTAACAATAGAAGGCGTAACTAAGGTAGAGATCATTTCAGTCAGATCGAAATTGCAAGCAAAGACCGTATCTGTTTTAATAGCTTGAACAAAGACAGGGGCTGGTGCAATAATGACTACTTTATCTTGTCGTTTCGTTACTTGTCCACAGGCATTCGTTGCTACCCAATTAACAAGGTAGTCTGGTTGATTCGCACAATTAGAAGCACTTGCTATAGCGTCTACGCTTGCTAGTTGTACCTCTGTTGTACTACAATTACTGACAATAGAAGGCGTAACTAAAGTAGAGATCATTTCTGTTAGATCAAATTCACAAGCATAGATCGTATCGGGTCTCGTAGTTGGTACAAAAAAGACGGGGAGCGTCGATAATACCACTACTCTATCTTGTCGCTTGGTCTGCTGTCCACAAGCATTCGTAGCTATCCAATTTACTAGATAATCTGGTTGGTCAGAACAATTAGAAGCACTTGCTATTGGGTCTACACTTACTAGTTGCACCTCTGTAGTACTGCAATTACTAACGATAGAAGGCGTAACTAAGGTAGAAGTTATTTCATTGAGATCGACATTACAAGCGAAAATTGTATCTATTTTAGTAGACTGTACAAAGACAGGTTCTGTTGATAAAACAATCAACTTATCTTGCCGCTTCGTCTGCTGTCCACAAGCATTGGTCGCTATCCAATTCACCACATAATTTGGCTGGTCTGAACAACCAGAGGTACTTGCAATAGGGCTAACACCTTCTAATTGCACCTCCGTTGTGCTGCAATTAGCGATAATAGAAGGTGTAACCAATGTCGAAATCATTTCATTGAGATCGAAATTACAAGCGAAAATTGTATCTGTTTTAGTAGACTGCACAAAGACAGGTTCCGTTGATAAAACAACCAACTTATCTTGCCGTTTGGTCTGCTGTCCGCAAGCATTGGTCGCTATCCAATTCACTACATAATTTGGTTGGTCTGAACAATTGGACGTGCTTGCAATAGGACTAACACCTTCTAATTGCACCTCTATAGCACTACAATTAACTTTAGTGGAAGGGGTTACTAAAGTAGCAATCATTTCATTGAGATCGAAGCCACAAGCCAAAATAGTATCTGTTTTTGCAGGTTGAGCAAAGACAGGTTCAGTGGATAAAATGAGTAAAGTATCTCGCCGCTTGGTCTGCTGTCCACAAGCATTCGTAGCTACCCAGTCAATCAAATAATCTGACTGTGTGGAGCAATTGGAAGTACTTGCAATAGAAATAATATCCTCTAATTGTACCTCCGTTGTACTACAATTATTGACTACAGAGGGAGTAACTAAAGCAGAAATCATTTCATTGAGATCAAAATCACAGGCAACAATTGTATTGGTTGTAGCAGGTCGTACAAAGACGGGATTCGGTGATAAAACAACTACTTTATCTTGTCGTTTGGTTTCTTGCCCACAGGCGTTCGTCGCAATCCAATTGACAACATAATCTGGCTGATTGGCGCAATTGGAATTGCTTGTTATAGGGTCTACACTTGTGAGTTGTACCTCCGTTGTGCTACAATTATTGACGATAGAAGGAGTAATTAGAGTGGAGATCATTTCTGTTAGATCGAAATCACAAGCATAAACAGTATCTGGTTTAGTCGTTGGTACAAAAAAGACAGGGACTGTTGATAAAACCACTACTCTATCTTGTCGTTTCGTCTGTTGTCCACAGGCATTGGTCGCTACCCAATTGACTACATAATCTGGCTGCGTTGTGCAATTCGAGCTACTTTCCACAGGCTTAACTCCTTCTAATTCTACTATTGTACTGCTGCAATCATTTACAATAGAAGGCGTTGTAAGACTAGCACTCAGTTCACTTGCATTTAATTGACAGGCGAAAATAGTGTCTATTTGAGTAGCTGCCGCAAAAATAGGACTCGGTGGTAATACCACTAAAATATCCTCCCGAATCGTTTCATTTCTGCAAGCATCTGTTGCCATCCAAGAAACGGTATAATTGGTCTGCACATCGCAAGTAGTAGAACCACTTATTGGAGATACATCTAGTAATTTCACATTAATAGAGCTATTAGTAATTGCGGTAGCAGGAGGCGTTAAACTGAGCGTGATACTCGTTAAATCTGAAGCACAAGTAATCAAAGTATCAATAATGCTAGCTTGCGTAAAAACAGGCCCTTGCTCATCAACAACTTTTATAGTAGAGGTACATGCTTGGAATATTTTTTCGGTAATACAGGAAAAAACAGATGGATTAGCGGTATATACTTGTTGAATCTCTACCACATAATCGCTATCCTTACAAAAGTCAATATTCGCTGCTGACAAATCAGGATAGTCATCTTGTAAACTACTCCCATGTTCCACAATCACTCCATCCATATCCTTGATAAGAATATTATAATGTAAAATCCCTGGAATAGGAGGGCAATAATCTGCCAATATCATTTCTGGAAAACGAATGGCTTCTCGGCTATTATCTAGACTAATAGTTATATGATCTTCACAAATTAATTCGGGTGCTTTTACAGTAAATAGTAAGAAACCTGTAATGCTAGTATCCAATAAAGAAGTATATTCAATTTTATATGTACCAACACTAAAAGGATGGGTCAAAAACATACCTGCCTCATAAGAGAGACAAGTCTCTCCACAAACCGTACCCGTCGTACCTTCTATGATTTGCACCATCGTAGAGTCATTGTTGAGCGGCCCACATTGAGAGATTATTTGGGCGGCTGGAATATCCACATTCACGTAACCTGGCTCGCAATCAATTTGTTGGTTAGGTATCTCTGGTATTTCTATCTCAAAGATTCTAGGTGTACAACGGACTTCTGCTTGCCAACCTGTTGCGGCGATACCATCTCCATTAGTACGTAAAACAAATGTTATACAGCTAGTAGGATTCTCTTTACGACTGTAAGAAACATGCGCCGATCCACCAAAAGCAGCAAAAGTACCTTGCCCTGATGCCTTCCCTAATAAGGGATACAAGGCAGATCTTCCGTTATACGCATAGAGCGTATCGCCTGCTGCGAGATCAAATGCCTTGAACAGTACCCCTACTCGTCTCCTATTTGAGGTAGGACAAAAAGTAATGGTACTTGTTCTAGGTTTCGTATCAACATAGTTATGGGATAACGTGTCACTGGTGAATTGAAAAGCATCATCACAATGCGGTAAAAAATGTTCGACACTTTTAGTTTTGTGTGGTAGCACATAGTCAGGAGGGGTAGCACTTGCAAAAGAGAGCCAGAAGAAGCCTACGGAGAGGAGGACTGCTAATCGCTTAATAAATTTCAGGTGGTAATGAATGGCTGTATAGCCATTCTGTCCAATAAATGGAACAGGTGTGCGTTGCTTCTTACGGCTCATCATTGTAATAGTGTTTGCATAATGTGTTACCCTCCTCTCTCTGTTCCATCAATACCAAAATATATTGCGGATTAGCGTTTTATTGCTTGAAAGAAGAAGTTTGAAATAGGGAAGATTGTTTGATGGCTTTATTGTTTGATGGTTTTATTGTTTGATGGTCACCTAGTAATAGTATAGCACCTAGCAATAAAACAATTCAACAATAAAGCAATGTAACAATGAACCTATTTTTGTTCCAGCATAGTGTGACTGGAAGAACATAGTGTGTGTTAAACTTAATAAGTTAAGCGCAGTAGAAATTTTTAGCAAGAATTGGAATGAAAGACAAATGACAAATCGTATTTATCTTTCATTCCTTCAATGAATGTGTGTAGATAAAGCAAAATAACTGATTGAGGATTAAATAGTTACCTGCTTTTCTCATTCATCATTAAGTGCTTACCTTTTTAAATGACTTATCTCTATTAAATTGTCTAGCTCCGTTAAACTTATTTAAATAAAAACTTAACGGATTCTGATCTTTGAAGAATGTAAGATGTGAAGTAGAAAATAAAGTACAAAGTGAGCAATAATCAATAATCAATTATTGACAATAGCTGTGCTTTATTTTTCTTCTATAAGAATGTATTAAAAATTATCAAGTGTATAGACTAATCAACCAATAATTAGTTAATTAATCAACTAAAGAAGTGTGTTTAGTAAGTTTTGGTTGTGCGGAGTAGTACTCAGCGTATTTTTTTGAGGGGGAATTCCGTATTCTCTAAGGGCAGGAGTCAACTATATGAATTAGACAATAGTAACCTTAGAATTTGCGTGAGGCAATACAACTAAAAAATAGCAAAAGCTTTTAATTAATGTTTACCTTTCAACGCCAGTTTGCGAGAAAGAATACTTTAAATCGGTAAGAAAAAAATTATATACTTTATATACTTAAAATAAAAACGAAAACATATTATAAAAATTATAATGCAAATATAAAGTCATTTATTGTAATCTGTCAAGGTTTAAAGGAACTTTATATTATATTTTTTTTAATTTGTTTAAAAAACACCTAATAAATCATTGATTATCATAAATTTAAATTCAACTGTTAAAGTTTGAATAAATTTAAAATTTTATAATATATAATATGAAAAGGCTATTTTTTTTAAAAAGTAATTTAAAAATGAGAAATTAGCGGCTTAGTAATTTTTTAAAAAATTTAGTTATATGAAGACGATAAAAGGACCTGCTATTTTTTTAGCACAATTCATGGGAGATGCTGCGCCCTTCAATTCTTTAGAAAGTGTTTGCCGTTGGGCAGCAAGTTTGGGCTATAAAGGCGTGCAAATTCCTACTTGGGATGATCGCTTGATTGATCTACAAAAAGCAGCGGAAAGCCAAACCTACTGCGATGAACTAAAAGGTAAAGTTGCTTCTTATGGTGTCGAAATCACAGAATTATCCACCCACCTTCAGGGCCAATTAGTAGCTGTCAATCCTGCTTATGATGTTTTATTTGATGGTTTTGCACCTAAGGAAGTGCAAGGCAAACCAAAAGCGAGGGCTAAATGGGCAACTCAGCAAGTAAAATGGGCATTACAGGCAAGTCGAAATTTAGGAATTGATGTACATGCTACTTTTTCAGGTGCGTTAATATGGCATACTATGTATCCGTGGCCACAGCGTCCTGCGGGCTTAGTAGACATGGCATTCAAAGAATTAGCTAAAAAATGGAAGCCTATTTTGAAGGTAGCAGAAGACGTTGGCGTGGATGTTTGCTATGAAATTCACCCAGGAGAAGACCTACATGATGGAATTACGTTTGAGATGTTTAAAGCAGCAACTAAGAATCATCCACGAGTAAATATCTTATACGACCCAAGTCATTTTGTCTTACAACAATTAGATTATTTGGCGTTTATTGATATTTATCACGAGCATATTAAAATGTTCCATGCAAAAGATGCGGAGTTCAATCCGTCAGGCAGGGTTGGCGTTTATGGAGGCTATCAGGGTTGGGCAGATCGAGCAGGTCGTTTCCGTTCTTTAGGGGATGGTCAGGTAGACTTTAAAGGCATTTTTAGTAAATTATCTCAGTATGATTTTGATGGATGGGCGGTTTTAGAGTGGGAATGCTGCATTAAAGATTCGGAACAAGGGGCTAGAGAGGGGGCGCCGTTTATTAAAGATCATATTATTACGGTAACCGCACGGGCTTTTGATGATTTTGCGGGTAGTGGGGTGGATGAGAAGATGAATCGGAAGATTATGGGCTTGTAGGTTCTTTTTGAGGGAGCTATTTGATAGTGTTTTTTAAGGAATATTAAAATATAGGTGGCACGCAAAGGTCGCTAAGTTCGCAAAGCTTTAATAATAATCTCTTTGCGAACTTAGCGTACTTTGCGATACACCCTTTATTTTATGCTCCCATTTTTATTGAAAAAACAATATCAAATAACTCCCTCAAAAAGTTTAATGGAAATCAGCGTATCTCCTAAGAGGCTGAATTTAAAGCCAATATATAAAAGAGGTCAATAAAAAAAGCTACCAGAGTTGCGCACCTCCGAGTAGCTTTCGGTTACAGCGATTCAGTGCCTTTCTTTTTAGAAATCCTAGAACCTAAACGCCCAAGACGATTCCATAACTCGTTTACAAAGTTAATATTTTGAAACTATTAAAGCACGAACTCCTATCAAAAGAATATCACTTTAACGCTCCATAAAACTCCTTCTCTAATTCCTTCACCTCCTCTTCCGTATACCTCCTAGAAAAATGAACAGGAATTGCCGTCCCTACATTACACACCTTCATAATAGTCGCAGAGGCAATAGAATAACTATGGTAATTTGCATCTGCTAATTCCTTATCCGAGGACTTATAAAAGCTTTCAATAAAAACTTTATTGCAGTTCAAAAATAAGTCAATGATCTTTTGATGATTGGCTTCCTTAGCGGCATGATCCATAATCACACCGAGCGAATCACCATTTTTAATCGTTAATAAATGATAGAGTTCTCTGGCAGTATAGGATGTACCTGCTATGTCGATAAGGAGGGTATCTTGTCCTTCTTGAAAAGCTATTTTTAATTGATTAATCCATGCCCCTCCTTTGAAGTCACTTTTACTGATGTCTATATTAACGCTATCTTTTTCTTTGAATCGGTAGGCAATAGAATCCGTTTTATGATCTAATATAACAAAGTCTACTTGGAAGCGGTCATTGCTATATATCCCCTTTTCTAACCGTGGTTCAAGTGGCTGTATCTCCCATTTTGGTGGCGTTATTTCTGATCGTAGAACTCGACCTTCTTCTAGAATTTCTCTTATTTCGTAGGTGATGGCATTTTCCTCAATTAAATTCCATTGATAACCTCTTATTTTAGCTTGAACTTGCTGGGTAATCCCTTTAGGGCCACATACAATCACTCGCTGCCCCATCCCAATTTGATGCCTTAGAATGAAGTCGAAATTGATAAAATGATCTATATGGGTATGGCTAATAAAGATCGCTTTCGTGTTTTGACAGTCTTTTACGGTTAGTTCACTAGCGTCTCCGCATTCACAAATATAATTGAAGGAATGATTGTCTAGTTTTATTAAAATAGAAATATCTTCTCCTGTTTTGCTTTTTAATTCTGGTAGGAACATGGTTTATAAGTTATGCTACAAATAACTCTGTAAATGCAAATTGAGTTCCATCAAATAGCCCTTTATCCCCCAATTTCAAACTCGGAATCACCAACAATGCCATAAAAGAAAGCGTCATAAAAGGCGCAGTCAAAGATGTGCCTAACGCTTCTTTTACAAAAGTATCAATTTCTGCGTATAGTTTGGCGGTCGTATAACCATCCGCATTCGTCATAATACCTGCTATCGGTAGCGGCAATACTTTCGAGTTTTGCCCAGATACAGCAGCAATTCCCCCTCTATTTTCAATAATTAAATTAACTGCTCGACCAATAGCTGCATCATCTACACCCACCGCAATAATATTATGAGAATCATGTCCCACACAGGAAGCGATTGCCCCTTTTTGCAAATTAAAACCATTGATAAATGCCATCGCTATTGGAGCGTCTTGATAGCGATTGATAACTGCCATTTTTAATATATCTGTCGCCGTATTAGAAATGGCCATGCCATCCTTAACAGTAGTTGCCGCTAAAAAACTTTCCGTAACTATTTCGCCATTAATGGCTTTTATGACTTGGATTTGCTGTCCCTTCGCAGGCAGTTGAAACACATCCGATGATAGTGGGCTAATATTAAAATTGTTGACAATCGGCGCTGCAACAGAAGGAATTAAAGATTGTCCGTTTTCGGCTACTTTGTTCCCGTCGATATAAGTTGCTTTGATCGTGAAATTTTCCAAATCCTCCGTCACAATAAAATCTGCTGGATCGCCTACTCGCAATAAACCCACGTCCAAATCATAATGCTTTACTGGATTGATGCAAGCAACCGTCAATACATCAAATAACGCACAACCCTTTTTCAATGCCCTAGCGACCAATTGATTAATATGCCCTTCAATCAAATCATCAGGATGTTTATCGTCCGAGCAAAACATCATCTTTTCCCAAAATTTTGGCAATAATGGAATCAAAGCTTCAAAATTCTTAGCCGCACTCCCCTCTCGAATCAGAATGTGCATTCCTAACTGTAGCTTCTCCAAAGCTTCTTCATAGGTAAAAGATTCATGGTCGGTGGAAATACCCGCAGCAATATATTTTTCAATATCTTCCCCTCGAACTCCAGGTGCATGACCGTCAATTGGCAAACCCAATTCTTTGGCAACGGCTAACTTCGCAAGCACCTCCGAATCTTCAAAAATCACCCCAGGGTAATTCATCATCTCTGCCAAATATTTGATGCTGGGTAATTCTAATAACTCCCGAACACCCTCTACGCCAATCGTTGCCCCTGCTGTCTCAAAACTAGTAGCAGGTACACAAGAAGGTGCGCCAAAATTAAATTTAAAAGGAACTGCTTCTCCGTTTTTAATCATATATTTCACCCCGTCAATCCCCAATACATTGGCAATTTCATGGGGGTCAGAGACGGTCGCTACTGTTCCGTGGGTAACTGCTAGGCGAGCAAATTCGGAAGGGATGAGCATGGAGCTTTCAATATGCACATGGGCATCCACAAAACCGGGTAGGATATAAAGGGAACTTTTACCTTTAATTTTTTTGATGGCGGTAATTTTTCCATGCTGGACATGGAGTTCCCCGAAATAGATTTGGCGAGCGAAAAGATCAATGATATTGGCTTGTAGCGTCATTATTTTATAATTTGCTACAAGGTACTATTCTTTCTAATAGGGTGCAATTTTACCTCGGAGTAAAGTATCGGATACCTCAAAGGTATCCGATACTTAGACTTAGCCTCAACTATAAACCCAACTCTTGCTTTCTATCTCTAAGTAATTGTCCAACTTCCAAAACTGCGCCATCCGCAATCGTATTATCCACTGTCAAAAGTGTATACTTTTTGCCCTTCGCCCGAAACAATATTTTTTGCCCTATTTTTAAATCTACCCCACTCTTAGAAAAAGGAGATAGGTTAGGATTCATCACACTAGGAATCAATAAAGGAATAGATTTAGGTGTTTTATTACTTAAAGTAAAACTCACGTATTTTCTATTTTCATCAAGGACAGTAGCTACTTTTGTTTCCGTCTGACGCTCTTTAGTAGCGTTAGTAGTAAGCGTAGACGACTTTACTTGTTTCGATTGCTCTTCCATCAAAATACGGACGCTTACTGTGTTATTAGATGGATTCGTAAGCACTAATTGCCCTTCTGGCACTATCCTAACGTTCTCCTTTCCTTGCATACCTAAGCCAAAACCACTGATAAATTCCTTAGAGTCTTTATCCACTACTTTTACCTCTATTTGTTGGAGGGATTTATTTTTAATTGTTGCTTCATACAAACCATTACTAGGGGTATTAACGGTGATCGCTTCTTGGGGTGGAATGCTGATTACTATTTTATTGGTAGCACAGGAAGTAAGTAATAACAGTAACAAGGGTAATATGGTAAATTTCATCGAACTTGATTTGATTAATTAATAGAATTGTTAGTAGGAAAGACAAGCTCTTGATGAATAGGTTGTAGGAAGAACTTACATTATCCTTTTTTAAATCTAGTTTTTTTCTTCTTCACCCGTTTATAATATCTATGAAATCTACGATTTAGCGTTCGTATCATTTCCCGATCACTTTTAGAAAGTATAAATCTATGTTTTCTTGAATAGTAAGGAAAGGGCCTATATAATTGAACAAATTGATCAGATAAAACGACCATAGCTGTTAAAGAAATATTAGGCGAACCCCAATAAGCAGATCGGTTGTCTCGTCCTTTTTTATCTACATAATTATAAGCCTCCTTGTAATAAGCAGTAGTATCTTGACGGATTTGGCCATACTGTGCAGTTAGCATATAGTCATACGGTATTGTTGTTGCTGCCATTGCACCCGTAAAAAATATATCCTGCTTATTTTTATTATTTGGTAATTTCTTAGAGTCTTCTGAATTGATAAAATAGACAGGACAAAAATCAAACACGTCTTCAAAAGCATGTAGGATGCTTTCATTTTGTGTAGCTATTCTTTGTCGTTCTTTAGTTACTTTTTCTATATAACCCAACTGCTCTAATTGTAGCAAATTCTTTTCATTAGATAGTAGTCTTACAACTAAACAACCTTCTTTCAACTGTTGTATCTGTTCTTGGGCTACGCTCTTTTGTAATTTAGTGGTGCAGCCTGTATTTAAAATTAGAGAAATTACAAGAAAGAGAAAGACATAGTTACCTAGAGATGCCCAACATTTGTAGGAAGTATAAGGAAGGAAGTGTTTCATTTTTCCTATTTTAGTGCGTCAGAATATCATTGTCAAAACAAATATACTAACAATTAAATTACAACTATCCATGATAGCTGCTCTTTTCACAAAATACCAAGCCCCGATCACCGTCCAAAACGTACCTGATCCAACGCCTTCAGACGATGGCGTGATTATCCAAGTCAAAGCAACAGGCATTTGCCGCAGCGATTGGCATGGCTGGATGGGACATGATAGCGATGTACAACTCCCGCATGTACCAGGGCACGAATTAGCAGGCATCGTAGTAGCAACAGGGAATGCCGTTCGGAATTGGACAAAAGGAGATCGGGTGACGCTGCCTTTTTGCTGTGGTTGTGGCTATTGTCCGCCCTGTGCCGAAGGACAGCAGCAGATTTGTGATAATTACTTTCAACCGGGGTTTACGGCTTGGGGTTCTTTTGCCCAATATGTGCATATTCGATATGCAGATGTTAATTGTGTCCGCTTACCAGATAATCTATCTTTTGAAGCAGCGGCGGTCTTGGGTTGTCGCTTTATTACGGCTTATCGGGGAATCGTGGCGCA
>JAYJMJ010307555.1:0-25016 GCA_036873875.1 Laminaria ephemera | reverse complement strand
TTAATTGCTGAACAGAATGCAAAAGCGTTTTCTTTTCTTACCTCACCCATAATGATTCTATCAGGGCGTAATCTTAAACATGCGTTAATAATTGATGAAACATCTTCTGCACCATCGTTAGTATCATCTGATGCGAAAGTTAGTTGCGACCAGTTTACATGAGGAATTTTTAATTCAGGAACATCTTCCATGCTAATTAGGCGTTCATCTTCAGGAATATATGGGATTATTGCATTAATAAAACTTGTTTTACCTGAACCTGTACCACCAGAAATTAGTAGTGTTTTAGCGCCTTTTACCGCAGCTATTACTTTATCTTTATCTTCTTGTTCCATAACAAAATCATCAATTGAGAATGATCTTTCGTTAAACAAACGAATTGCCATGTTAAAACCTTTAGGGGCATGGAAACCACCTACTACTTGAACCCTGTGACCACCCGGCATTTTACATGATAAAATTGGGTTACCATTATGGTATAATTGACCAGTCATATTTGCCATAACACGAGCAATGTCTTCTAAACGCTCTAATGTTAGCTCTGGCTCATCGTGTTCAGCCCAATCACCTGCATGAGTTTCTGTTAAAACTTGGTGAGGCTTATTAATAATTACTTCTGAGTATTTACTTACATCCATATACTTCATAACAGGCATTAATGTTCTTGCCATCATAATGTCAATTTCAAAACTTGCCATTACATCTTGCTCTGTCAGTATTTTTTGATCTACTTCACTCATATATGTCTTTTTCCTTATATATAATAATTAAACTACTAAAAAATACTAACATTTTTATAGTCAGAAAACAACGGTTTTTTCGCCTATCATAAGATTTTAAGCTCATGAGGCACAACATACCCTATTCTCTAGGAAGTAAAATCTACCCAACTAGATATTGCCTCATGAGTCTTTTATTTAAAACAACAATAAAAAACTAAACCAATATGTAATTTAGTATAGTACTTAATATGCTTTTATTAATTAATGGCAAGCCTTGCCGTATTTTTTTAATCTGTAGTAATTGTATGGTAGTGGTGTTACATAGCCTGCAAAAAGGCTAAATGGTATAACCCATAATGCAAATTGCCCAGGGCCAACTAATGCAAAGTCTGTTAGGTTCATTGCAAGTTCCATTGCAATCATTGAAATAAAGCTCATAGAGAATGCAGTTTTAAAAGAATATTTAATATTCTTGAATTGCCTATTTAAAATGTATGTCTCAAGCACTATACTAGTTGCAAGGCCACAAACAATCGCTATAACCATAACAAGGTAAGGGTTTGGATTAACTGTAAAATTTTGAAAATAGTACAAAGCTGAAAAATCACCAATGCTGCAACCTAGAAGGCACCATGATGTATTATAGGCTGATTTTTTCCAAGAATGTTTACACTTCCAAAAACTAGATATAAATTTCATTTTATTTTATTTCCTTTTTGTGTTATTGTGGACAAATAAATTAAGTTCAAATATTATAAGGTAACATAACATAATGCAATATAAAGCTCAAGTACAAGAATCAATAACTATTCTAACTAATATTCTAGAGTCTAAACAGCCAGCTGATAGATTAATTAGCTTCCATTTTAAAAACAACCGTTTCATCGGTTCAAAAGATAAAGCAATTATCAGCAATATGGTTTATTCTATTCTTAGAAATAAAGCAAGCCATGATTTTTATATAAGAAAAGGTAGATTAGAGCACACTGCAAGAAATTACCTTATTACATTCTTACTAACTCATGAGTCAAAAGACTTATCAGATATGAATAACATTTTTGAAGGTAGCACATATAGCCCAGCAAGATTTTTAGATTCAGAACTTAAGTACGTTAAAGACTTTGGTAAGTTTAATAAATCTCAAATGACTGACGGTGAAAGATTAAACTTCCCTGAATGGTTAGAAGATAAGCTTAAAGAAACATTTACAGAAAACTTTGATGATCATTTACTAGCTTTAAATAAAAAAGCTCCGGTAACTATTAGAGTTAACTCTTTAAAAACTACAAGAAAAGTAGTTGCTACTTCATTAAAAGAAGCTGACATTAACTTTAGAGAAACTACTTATGCAAACACAGGTATTTCTATTACTGGTAAAGTTAACTTATTTAATACAGATGCATTCAGAGATGGATTTTTTGAAGTACAAGATGAGGGTTCTCAAATTTTAGCTGAAATTGCTAATGCTCAACCAAAACAAAACATACTTGATATGTGCTGTGGTGCGGGTGGTAAGTTACTTGCAATGGCTGCAACTATGAACAATAAAGGTACTATTATTGGTACTGATATTAACGCTAGAAGATTAGGCGAAACTAAAAAACGTTTAAAAAGAGCTGGTATTTCTAATGCAGAACTAAAACCTATTGCTTCTGAAAATGATAAATACCTAAAAAGACAAAAAGAGCGTTTTGACACTGTTTTTGTTGATGCACCTTGTTCAGGTACTGGTACTTGGAGAAGAAACCCTGATAGCAAGTGGAACCTAGAAGAAACTTTTGTTGAATCTCTAGTTAAAACTCAGCAATCTATTTTACAAAGCGCTAGCCGTCTTGTAAAAGCTAATGGTAAACTTATTTATGCTACATGTTCAGTTTTAAAAGATGAAAATGACAAACAAATTACAGCATTTTTAGAGAAAAACCCTAATTTTGAACTTGTTGATCTAAGTGAAGATTATTCTAATCTTACTAGCTGTAAAACTATTCAACTTACTCCACTTGAGCATGGTTGTGATGGTTTCTTTGTAGCGCTATTAACAAAAAAAGACTTGAAAAATGACTAGTAAGGCATTAAAATAATAATCATGAAATTAGAATTATTAAAATCACTTATTACAGATTTACACCTTGCAGGGATATATGATATCCCTGCAAATGTGTTATTTGACGGTGAAGAAATTGAAAATTCTGACTTATTGAATAATATTTTTGGTAAAGTTTCTACTAACCAGATGAAAGAGTCTGAATTAGATAATATTGACAAAGGTGCTTTAAATAACGAAATAAGTAACCTATTTGCAAGCTTAGGCACACCTGAGCCAGTTATAACAAGTGAAACTACTGATATATCTGTTATTGCTGCAAAAAATAAATTTGCAAAAGCTAAGCCTAACCAGCCTTCAATAGTAGACCCTAGGTTAGTATCTAAAACTACACCAAATGCACAAGCTACCACACAAGAAAAAACTACCCCTGTTATTGTTGAAAAAATAATACCAGAAAACTATATAACCATTACCAATAAAAAAGATGGTAAGTATGCGTTATTATTAGATTATAAAAATGAGAATGAGTTAAAGTCTTTAGGTGATTTTGAATTACTAAATAAGATTTTAAAAGCAATTAACGTTGATTATAATAACTTAAGTATTATATTTATAGATAATAGTTATAAAAAGGCAACACTAGATAATGCCAAAAACCTTGATATTCTTGTAAAATACATGCAAGAGAATGTAAAATGTATAAATCAAGAGTTTTTTATATGCTTAGGGCAAAGTTGTTTAAATTTAATTGCACCTAGTGTAAGTAATATCAGATCAAGCAATGGTAAATTAATTGATCTTGATTCAGACAAAAAATTAATTGCCGGTTATTCACTTTCAGCTTTACAAAATTCGCCAAAATATAAAGCGATGCTGTGGCAAAACTTATTATTAACAGTAAACTAAAAAAGGTTTAATATTTTAAAACTATGAAATTATTTATTTATTTATTTGTACTATTATCTGTAATTACTACAAATGTATATGCAAGCACTAATAATACAGAGTCTAAACAACTAAAAAGCAAGCAAACAACTGAAAAACGTTTAGCTAGCTTAGGTAAAGACTCAATTAATGATTTTTCTAAAAATCAAAAGCAATTTGCTGTTCTTTCAGCAAAAGATATTAAGATATACAAAAGATTATTTAAATACCAAAGGTCTTTACAAAGAACTAAAGTAGCTCAGCTAATTCCTCAATTAACTGATAAAAGCCTTATTGGACATTTAATGGCTGTAAGATTATTACACCCAAAAACTAAAGCTAGTTATGCAGATTTAAAAACTTGGATGGCATCATATAATGATCATCACCAAGCAAAAACAATATACTCTCTTGCTAATATCCGCAAACCTAAAACATCTGCGCATAAAAAGCCTGTTAGAACTACAAAAAATATTGCAAAATATACTGACCCTGATAATCAGTTAGAAAAACCTTCTGATAAAAACATTAAATATACATTAACTCGTAAAAAGTTAATGAAACAATTAAACTCATCAATTAAAAAAAGACAGTTTAAAAAAGCTGAAACTATTTTAAAGAGCACAAAAAATAAACGCCTACTTGGTGATTCTACATATACAAAGTATGGTTTAAGATTAGTTAAAAAACTATTTAACGATCAAAAATTTGCAGATGCACACCGTGTAGCTAAAAAAGTTGGACGCATGGTTCAGCCAATGGTTTATGAAGCTGTATGGTATGAAGGCTTATCAGCTTTTAATAATAAAGAATATAAATACGCAGCAAGTGCATTTAGACGTTTAGCTAATAATGTTCCTGGTGGAAGTAAATATTATTCTAAAGCATCATATTGGGCTGGGTTAAGTTACCAAAAGTCTAATAAAAAATCTATGGAAAAAGTATTCTTAAAACAAGCAAGCACTAACAAGTATTCATTTTATGGATTACTTGCAAATGAGCAATTAGGTTTAAACCCTAAAATGGAATGGAATAAACCTCAAGCATCTGCTAAAGAAGTTAGAACATTACTAAAGAATAAAAAAATTAAAAGAGTTATCGCACTAAGCCAAATTGGCGAAGTTAACCTTGCTCAAAAAGAATTAAGAATAGTTTACTCATCAATTCCTTATGGTATGGATGAAGCTCTACTTGCAATGACTTTAGAGTTAAACCTTTCATGGAACTCTTTAACATTAAGCTATAACTTACTTGAGAGAAATAAAGTTTTCTTAGAAGGCTTATACCCTGATATTTCAAACTGGAAACCTAAAAGAGCAACTGTTGATTATTCATTAATTAATGCAATTATTAAACAAGAAAGTGCGTTTTCTCCTTCGGTTAAATCATCAGCTGGAGCAATGGGATTAATGCAAATTATGCCTGGTACTGCTCAATATATCAGATCTTTACAAGGTAAAAGAGCTGTTCCTAAATATAAAGTTTTTGACCCTAAGCTAAATGTAAATATGGGCCAATATTACTTAGGGTACTTGCTTGAAGAATTTAATGGTAACTTAATGCATGCTATCGCAGCTTATAATGCGGGCCCTGGTAATGTTAGAAAATGGATTAAAAATGGTTTAGGCGATAATGGCCCTGTAGCATTTGCAGAGTCTATTCCATTCCCTGAAACTAAAAAATATGTTCAAAAAGTTATGGCAAACTATTGGATATATAGAGTTAAGTTTAACCAAAGCCTATCTAACTTACGCCAAGTAAGTAGGAACAAATGGCCAAAAGATACATACTCTTTAGCATTTAGATTAAAATAATATTTAGAACTTATAATAGAAAATACCAAGCTTTGGTGTTTTTTATTTGTTTTAAAAATAGTAAATAATATTTAAAAGGACGTTATCAATGCCTGATTTATCATATGAAAAACAATATTCAAACTATAAATATATTATAGGCCTTGATGAAGTTGGCCGAGGCCCATGGGCCGGGCCGGTGGTTGCATGTGCAGCTATTATAAAACAAGGCACAACTTTACCAGATACAATTAAAGATTCTAAAAAATTAACTGATAAAAAACGCCGAGATATAACCATTGATATTGCAGATAAAGTTGATTACCATTTAGGCCAAGTTGAACCTGCAACAATTGATAAAATAAATATTTTACAAGCAACTTTTTTAGCAATGTATAAAGCTGTTGAAGGGCTAAAAGAAAAACTTAATATACAAGATGATGAGTACTTTGTTTTAATTGATGGTAATAAAATACCACCGTTTGATATATTTAAAAACTCTCAAGCAATTGTAAAAGGTGATGATAAAAGCCTTTCTATTGCATGTGGTGCGATTATTGCAAAAGTATATAGAGATGACCTAATGATTAAACTTGCATTCGAAAACCCAGGTTATGCTTGGGAATCAAATTCAGGCTATGGTACTAAAGCACACCAAGAAGGTTTAGCTAAGCTTGGTGTATGTGAACATCATAGAAAATCTTTTAAACCTATTGCTAATATTATTAACGCCTAATAAAAGATTGTTTTTAAAATGGATATAACTAATAAAATACAGCTAATTGAACAGCCTCTTATTTTAAATAAAGAGAACCCTGAACAATTAAAGCAAGATATATCTAAACCAACATTTAATATTGACGATGTATTTAATGATAAAGTATCTTTAAATAATGGAACCATTAAAGCTGAAGTTATCGCAATAAAAGATGAAAACATTACTTTAAAATTAGACAATGGTAAGCAACTTGTAATAAAACTTGATGTACCTGTTGAAAAAGGTGATCAGTTGCTTTTAAATATTAAAAATGGAGCTATTGATTCTATAAATATTAAAGATGTTGCAAATAACGCAACTTTAAACTCAAAAACAATTTTAGATTTTTTAAATACTGTTAATAATAATACTTTAAAAAGCCATGTGGCATCTAATACTATACCTGTAAATGTAATTGCTGATAAGATATCTAAAGACAATTTATCTTTACCAATAAAAGCTTTAATTGGTAACTTAGATAAAATTAATATTATTTTAGAGACCCCTCTACCTAATAATATAAAAATTGATAAAGACTCATTGAACCTTATTAAGCTAATTACAAAAAACGATATTCAAACAACTACTTTACAAACTAATATAAATAAAAATAACAATGATGTTATTAATTTAGATAAAAACATAAAACCAGATCATAATATAAAAAATGCTATTGTACATAAAAATGATATTAAGCACGTAATAAAAGTTATTGAAAATACTCTAAATGATAAAATAACTAACCTAACTGCAAAACCTATCCAACCAGATACTGAACAGGCTATAATAAAAACAGTACCTAGTAATATCCAAGGTAATAATCAAGATATTACAAAACCTGCTATTGTTAATCAAAATAGCAATCAATTAAATGATATTATTAATAAAAAAGGCTTTAAAGAGTTTTCACTTAATAGTGATACTAAAATTAAAGTTAATTTTAGCGATTCTAAGGCTGTGTTTAACAATATAAACCAGATTACTCATGATACTAAGGCTAATCAGCTTAAAATCAACAATAACGAGGTTAAATCTATAATTGTTTCAGATAAACAATTATCTCAACTTATTAACAATGAAATTAGCAATATTAGCAAAGCTACTAAAAATGTTAATACCTTTATTAAACCAGATACATCTTATAATATAACAATAAAAGATAATAAAATTACTATACCTGTTTTAAATAATTTAAGCCTTAATTTAGAACCATCTCAAAAAAATAATGATATTATTACAAAGTTAGATCCTAAATTACCAATAACATTTAAAATATCTGATAATAAGGTAATCTTTGAACAGTCTAATAGTAAAATACCAGTTGATGATTTAAAAATAAAATTAAGCGATGATCCTATAGTTAATAAAGCAATAAGTGACATTACAAAACAGGCTATCATAACACCTATTAATAATGAAACTATTAAAGTGAATAAACCTGATAGTTTATTTTCATTAATTTTAAATATTAAAAATAGTATTGGAGGGATTAACCCTTTAACAAATCAAAATGGATTACTTAGTATAAGTGATAGTGGATTATTAAAATTAGATTATAGCGATTTATCTGATGTTAATAACAGCGGAGCATTAAATAAATCAATTCCAAATATAGGTAAAGACTTTTTCACTAAGTTTATAATGGGCTTAACATTATCACTACATAATATTAATAGTGAAAATAATACCGTTGATATTGAAAAAACAGATATTTTAGCCGCATTATTTGACACAATGACTGATACAAGTAAAGTAAAATTACAAAATACTTTAGAAGATTCTAATTCATGGCGTTATTTTATATTTCCTTATAATCAGGATGAACATCAAGGGCAGGGAGAATTATTATATAATAATCAAAAAGATATAGATGGCAATGACTCTAGCAAGCTTGCTATAAAAATTAATTTAACTAATCTTGGTGATGTTATGGTTAAATTCCAAATTAATGACAAGCAATTAGCTACCGAAATACACGTTGAAAAAAACCTTTCTGCAATAAAAAAGGTAGAGCTAGAGAAGCTTGCTCAATCATTAGTTGAAAAAAGCGGCTTTTATGGCTCAGTTTCTGTTAAAAACAATTTAAATGTTAAGTTTCCCCTATTAAAAAATATTAACATAAGTTATAATAAAGTTAATATTACAGCATAAGTAATAATTGAATAATAAAAATAATAAAGGTATTAACATAAAGTGGTAATCGAACGCGCAAGTCTATCTCCTGCATTATTTGCAAAATTTTCAGACTATATATACTCAATTTCTGGGATTAAATTCCAAGAATCTAAAAGTTACTTTTTATCATCAAAACTTGATATTCGTCGCAAAGCATTAGACTTAGCAAGTATTGATGAATATTACAACCATTTAAGAAGACTTACACCTTTAAACCCTGAAATAAACCTTCTACTTAATGAAGTAACAATTAACGAGACATTCTTTTATAGAAACCAAGCTCAAATTGATGCTTTTAATAACCAAGTTTTAAAAGAAGTTTTAGATCAGAAAAGAAAAAAAGGTGATAAAAACCTAAAAATATGGTCAGCAGCAGCATCAACTGGTGATGAAGCTTATACTATGGTTATTGATTTATTAGAAAAGAACTTACACCGTGAATTTAAAATTCAAATCGTAGGTACTGATATCTCTCAAAAAGCTTTAGCTGTAGCTAAATCTGGTATTTATAAAAAATATGCTATTAGAAATATTCCTCCAATGATTTTAAAGAAATACTTTACAATTATTGATGAGTATAACTACCAAATTAATGATGAAGTTAAGCAATATGTTAGATTCCAACACTCAAACCTATCTGATGCATCAAAATGCAGATTACTAGGTAAATTTGATATTGCATTTTGCAGAAATGTTTTAATTTATTTTGACCGCGAATCAAGAGAAAAAGTTTTAACTAACTTATCTAATGGTTTAAATGAAACTGGCTATTTACTTGTTGGACATTCAGAAAACCTATATGCAGAAAAACATATATTTTTACCAGCAAAAGATAAATTACTTGCTCTTGCTTACCAAAAAGCACCTAAAGGAACTGTTAAGGCTCATATTTAATATTAAATAAGGATAATAAATTTTGTTAGTTAAAGATTGTATAAATGCAGTAAGATTAAAATCTGTTTCAAAAAAAATTAATATCGCTATTAATTTTGACTATTTAATTAATAATATACAATCTTCAATAAGCATTAACTACACACCTGATAAAGACAAGTTTGATGATGCTAGTATAAAAACATATATCCAAACTCTTATAAAAGATGAATCACTATCTATTGAAGATATTGCATCATCACTTACTGAAGACCTATATGACAATGCTGTACCAATGAATATTATTGTAAAAGTTGAACAAACCCACGATGGCATTCATAAAGTAATAACTGCTGAAAAAGGTCAACCAAAAAGAAGATAAAAAAAAGAAGCTTATTAAAGCTTCTTTTTTTATTATTTAATTACATTGGGAAATCAAAGTCACCGCCGCTTTTACCATATAGTGATTTACCATCAGTAACACAAGCAATTTGCAGATACTCTCCGCCAGCATTTTCTACTATATCGAAATTAGTAACATGGAAATCTATAGATTTCTTATCAGCTAAAATAATTTTTCCGCTTTTTAGTAATGTTAGAGGCTCTTTTGTTTTATATTCAATTCCATCAAATAAAACATACTTATCTGTTGGATCTAAAGTATTAATTATATATTTATAATCTTCATATCTAGCTGCACGTGCATCTGGGTTAGCTGTTTCATTGTGGCATAAAAGGTCAGCCTCTAATGTAGGGTCTGCAACTGTTACTATTGCCCCATCAAACATCCAGTGTGTACCACCTGTAGTATATTCTACTGATTCTACCCATTCTGGTTTTGCTAAAGCTGCACCAGGTGTACCTGCATTTTGCGCACTAGCTTGAGATGTAATTAATAATGCTGTTATTAGTAATTTAATTTTCATTTTGCTTACTCCTTTACACACATTATAGTAGTTGTAGTACTACATGTTGAATTTGTTGTTCCATCAATTGACACTTTATCCCAATTTGCTACAGTTGAGGTATAGTTTGCACAATCTTCAGCTGAGCCTGTTGTTGTTGATTTATGTAAAATACCACTTATTATCTCAGGTTCAAATACATAACCAGAGATTGAGCCTTTTTGGCTTGATAAGAATTTTAAATCATATGATCTTGCTGCACGAGCTCTAGACCCATACTCATTTTTACAAAGAGTATCTCCTAAAAACTCACCCTTACCATCTTGGGTATTTTTATATGAGCTAGTATCATAACCTATATCACCTTGTACAGTTACTGTAGTTGCCCCAGCAAATGATGGTGTTAAAACTTTAGGTGATAAACTGTCCATATAAGTTAAAATATCAAAACAGCCATTTTCATCACTATCAGCATGGCTTGGTATATAATAATACTCACGATTTGAACAACGGAATATACGTTCTAATACCTCAAAATTTCTATCACGCGATACTTTTAGGCTATCATAAACAAGTCTCAACTCATCACTATCAAGTGATGTATCGGTGTTAAATGTGTATGCTTTGCCACCATTATAAGCATTTGCTTGTAATGATATTAAAACTAATATTAGTAAATTTAAGAATTTTTTATACAAAACATCTAAGCCTTTCTTTTATTTCCTATAAAAATAGTATATAATTGCTAAAGTTAAATGTCAAAATAAAAAAGAGTATCTTAAAAATGTTATCATTCCCAAATATTGACCCAGTTGCAATTTCTATAGGTGGTTTTCAAATTTATTGGTATGGTATTGCTTATGCCTTAGGCCTAACAATTGCTTTACAAAATGCCCAAAAAATTTGCCGAACTCATAATAATACACCTGTTACAGAAAAACATATAGATGGTTTATTTACCTATGCTATTTTAGGTATTATTATTGGTGGTCGTTTAGGGTATGTTTTATTTTATAACTTTGACTTTTACCTAGCAAACCCTGATAAAATAATTGCTATATGGGAAGGCGGAATGTCGTTTCATGGTGGGTTTTTAGGTGTATTAACAATGCTTTATTTTTATGCAAAAGAGCATAACCTACAATGGCTATATATAACTGATAGAGTTGCACCAGGTGCATGTATTGGTTTATTTTTAGGCAGACTATCTAATTTTATAAATGGTGAACTATGGGGTAAAACAACTGAAGTGCCATGGGGTATGGTATTTCCTAATGGTGGGCCATTACCACGCCACCCAAGCCAACTTTATGAAGCATTAGCTGAAGGCTTAATTTTATACCTTGTACTATTTTACCTTGCTAAAAGAACAAACCGTGAAGGTGTTATATCATCATTATTCTTAATTGGTTATGGCTCTGTAAGGTTCTTAATTGAATTTGTTAGAGAAAAAGATGTAGAATTAACTAATGGGTTATTCGAGTATATTTCAATGGGTCAAATTTTAAGCTTACCTATGATTATTATAGGTGCTACTTTATTATACTATATTAACAAAAAGAAAAAAATGTTAGATGCCTCAATTAAAAAATCTTATAGCAAATTTAGCAAATAATACTCCTTGTAGCATTGATCAATTTATGCAAATAGCCCTTTATGATAAAAATAAGGGCTATTATACTACAACATTACCTATGGGTGATGATATTTCTAATTCTGATTTTGTTACAGCACCTGAGCTTAGCCCAGTTTTTGCCCAAACACTTGCATTAAATATTATTAGTAAAATGCAAAAAATAAACATTACTACTATTAATATTTTAGAACTTGGCCCAGGTAAAGGAACTTTAGCAAAAGATATCTTAAAAACTTTAAATAAATTAACACCCAGTTATACAATAAATTATTACCTTCATGAGATAAGCCCATCACTTATTAATAAACAAGAAGAAACTTTATCTGAATATAATAACATAAACTGGATAAACGATTTACAAAAAGTAAATTCTATTAATAATTTCACTAATGAAAAAACTATTGTACTTGCAAACGAGTTTTTTGACGCACTGCCTATTAAACAATATAAAAAAGTAGATGATAAATACCATGAGGTTTTAGTTAACTATACCGATGATAAGTTTAGATTTAGCTTTGATGAAGAGCCTAGTATATTAAATAGTATGTATGATGAAGAGTATGTTGAGATTCAACAAAATGTTTTAGACTATATTGAGCCATTTAAAAATATAAACGCTGATTTTTTAATTATTGATTACGGCAATTTAAATACCGGCAATACTTTACAAGCTTTATATAAGCATAAGATGATTGATATTTTTGAAAAAATAGGACAATCTGATTTAACAGCTCATGTTGATTTTAGACAAATTACAAATTTATTTAATAATAGCTACACTGCTAATATATCTAATATGGCTGATTTTTTAACTGCTAACGGTTTATTATTTATTATTGAACAATTATTACAAAATGCTGACCAATCACAAACCGAATATATGAATTATGTTGCAAAAAAACTACTACATGAAGAACATATGGGCAAGTTATTTAAAGTTTTAGAGATTTCTAAAAGTATTTAGTTGAATTTAGATTTTAATGCATATATAATATCCTTATATTTTTTATGGGAATATAAATAATTTCAAATAATATAAATAATAATAGAAAGAACACATTTAATATGACACAAGTAGTTATTGTTTCAGCAGTTAGAACTCCAGTTGCACCATTTTTAGGACCACTAAAAGATTTTTCAGCTTCTGATTTAGGTTCAATTGTTATAAAAGAAGCTTTAAATAAAGCAAACGTAAACCCTGAAGATGTAGACGATGTAATTATGGGGCAAGTATTAACTGCTTCATGTGGGCAAAACCCAGCACGTCAAGCATCAGTTAAAGCAGGCATACCTGAGACTATCCCAGCGATGACTATTAACCAGGTTTGTGGTTCAGGTTTACGCTCAGTAATGTTAGGTGCACAAGCTATTATGGCAGGTGATGTTAAAATTGCTGTTGTTGGTGGGCAAGAGTCTATGTCACAAGCTCCACATACTATACATATGAGAGATGGTGTTAAATTTGGCGATACTAAATTCCAAGATACAATGATTTTTGATGCTCTAACAGATGCAACAGAAGGTTTCCATATGGGAATTACAGCTGAGAATCTTGTTACAAAATGTTCAATTACAAGAGAAGACCAAGACGCTTTTGCATTTGCAAGCCAAACTAAAGCACAAGCAGCAAAAGATGCTGGTAAATTTAAAGATGAAATCGTTTCTGTAGAAATACCTCAAAGAAAGAAAGACTCTATTATTTATTCTGAAGATTCAAACATTAGAATTACTCCGCTTGAAAAAATGGCTACATTACGCCCTGCATTTAAAAAAGATGGTACAGTAACTGCTGCAAACTCATCAACATTAAATGATGGTGCGGTTGCATTAGTATTAATGAGTAAAGACGAGGCTGAATCTAGAGGAATTGAAATTTTAGCAACTATTAAATCATTTTCATCTGAAGGTGTTAAACATGAAATTATGGGTAAAGGCCCGGTTCCTGCATCTAAAAAAGCTTTAGAAAAAGCTGGTTGGACACATGAAGATTTGGATTTAATTGAAGCAAATGAAGCTTTTGCAGCACAAGCGCTTTGTGTAAACCGAGATTTAGGTTGGGATACATCTAAAGTTAATGTAAATGGTGGTGCTATTGCAATTGGCCACCCGGTTGGTGCATCAGGGGCTCGTGTATTAACTACACTAGTACATGAGATGAAACGCTCAGGTAAATCAAAAGGACTTGCTACATTATGTATTGGTGGCGGTATGGGTGTTGCTTTAACTGTTGAAAGATAGTTAACCACCCCTATTAATATATAAAAAACCACTCAATGAGTGGTTTTTTGTTTTCCAGAATTCCTATTAGACAAAGAAACAATGAATTTATAAAAGCTTGATAGTAGTTTATTTATTAGCCTATAAAGTTTAGTGTGCTAAACGAGTGGGTTAATAAATGAACTAATGTTTACTTATATTAATTCACCTTTATCTTAGCGATACGCCTCTTACCTGCTTGTAAAACAAATTCTTTAGATTCGCTTGCAATCATTGTTGTTGTATCATCGCATTTTTCTCCGTCAATTTTTACAGCTCCACCTTTAATAAGTCTGTTAGCTTCAGAGTTTGAGCTGGCGAAACCAACTTTTGCAATTAAAGCTGATAAACGAATTTCTTCATCTAGGTTTAATTCAACTTCGTCTAAATCTTCAGGTATTGCATTTTTTGAAAATCTTTGGTTAAAGTCTTCTCTTGCAGTTTTACCTTCTTCGGCTGAATGTAATTGAGCTACTACAGATTCTGAAATATCTTTTTTAACTTCCATTGGATGCAATGTACCATTTGCAACATCGGCTTTCATTTGTTCAATTTGCTCAGGTGTTTTAGTTGAAAAGAATAAGTAGTACTTCCACATGATATCATCATTATTTGACATTATTTTACCAAACATATCTTTTGGAGAATCACTAATACCAACATAGTTGTTTAATGATTTAGACATTTTTTCAACACCGTCTAAACCTTCTAAAATTGGCATTGTAATAACAATTTGTTGAGATTTTTCATATGATTTTTGTAATTGACGACCCATAAGGCAGTTAAATGTTTGGTCTGTGCCACCTAATTCAACATCAGCGTTCATCGCTACAGAGTCATACCCTTGCATTAGTGGGTATACAAACTCATGTAATGCTACAGGAGTATTATTTGATAATCTTTTTGAAAAACTGTCTCTTTGGATCATTTGGTTTGCAGTAACACGGCCCATAAGCTTAATAACATCTGCAAAATCAAGCTTGCTTAACCATGTTGAGTTAAATGCTAAATCAGTTTTTGATGCATCTAAAACTTTAAAAGCTTGTTGTTTGTAAGTTTCACAATTATTTGCAATGTCCTCATCTGTTAAAACTGGACGTGTTTTACTTTTACCTGAAGGATCACCAATTTTAGTAGTATAATCACCAATTAAAAATACTGCTTTATGGCCCAAATCTTGAAATTGCTTTAATTTATGTAAAACAACTGTATGCCCTAAATGAATATCAGGAGATGTAGGATCAACACCTAGTTTAACAATAAGAGGTTTATTATGATTAATTGAATAAATTAACTTCTGCTTTAATTCAGAAATAGGAGTAACTTGTTCAGCTCCTTTAGTTAAAATATCAAATTGTCTTTGTGCTTCATCTAATACCTTTTGTTCGATATTATCTTGTTGCATTTGTGTCATAGTTTTTGCCTCTTATTTATATAATTTAGTTAATATTATTGTAGTTTATTTAAAACTGTCTTAAAGTATAAGATATAAGGGATAAAACTGCAAGTTTTTTTAGGAGCTAACACATGTTATTAAACGATAAAATCAAAGCTAAATATGTACTTTCAATTGATTTTGATTTAACATCTTTAAATATTATAACTACTATTTGCAAAACAAATGGGGTTGATTTTTTTGACTTTCAAGCAAGTTTTGAAATTTGCTTAGAAAATGACACAATATCTTTAATAAAAAAGATCGCAAAATATGAGTTCACTATTAAAGAATTAGAGCAACTAAGAGAACAACTTGAATCAATTAGTATCCAGTCTATCCAATCTATTATAAATGAAACTTCATTTGATATTAATGATATTAGCTTAATATCTTTAAATAATTTAGAAATATCAAAATCTATAACTATGGATTTAAGCAAAGCATTATATAAACAGCTAAATATCCCTGTAATTATTGATATTAAAAATTCAGATGAGGAGTATCAAAACTACTTAACAATGCTTAATAATCAATATGATATTAAAAATAGCACTGTTGTAGATTTTAGCAACACTTTTAATATATCTAAATTTGAAAAAACCAACTCAAGATTAGCTGATACAAGCCTAGGGTTTGACTTTTTTGAAAAAGTTGTAAGTTTTTATAACTTAAATACTGATACTGCAATAATTTGTGCAAATGAAGGTAGTGTTAATGATAGCATAGTTTCAAAACTACTAAACCTTGATGATGAGGCTAATAAGAAAAATCTTCAGAAAACTTTATTTGATATAATTATCTATTCTAAACTAAATAAAGCCGATGCCATAAAAAGCTGCATAGAGTATTTAAAACGATCTCTTTTAATAAAAGTTAATAGCTTAAAAAATTATGATAACTTAATGCTTATTGGTAATAGCTATAAAATTAATGGTATTACTGAAGAATTAGTAGACATTTTTAACAATACCATTATACTAGAGAATGCAACTGAGAGACAAACAACTCTAAAAAGCGAGCTATTTGCTTTTATTGCATATAAAAAACATATATTAAAAAACTATAATAATGGGATAAAAATTAGTTAACTATGAATATATTATTAACTGCTTTAATTGCTATATTAACTATATTTGCATTAAAGAAACAAAATAATCATCAAACTTTTGGCATTGGTAATTACCGTTTTAGCCTTGCTATTGCTTGTGCTATTTTCCCATATCTTGATGTTATATTTAACTTATCAAATACAACTGATCAATTATTATATCAAAACTCTTTAACATGGTCTTTATTATTATCACCTTTTTATATTTGGATAATATGTCTTTCATGCTCTACTTATTTTAAAGAAAAAATGGATATGAACTTTATTGTTCCATCTGTTGCAGCAACTATGGCTGTTGTTTTATTATTTAATACTTTAAATAGTGAAGGTATTGCATTATTTTTCCCAATCTCTAATTATAAAGTAGGCCTTGATATTTTATATAACTTTGACTTAACTTTATGTTTAATTTTACTTACAGGTGTTAGCTTATTATTTGTATTTAAAAAAAGAAGAAAAGATGTTGCTAGAGTATTCTTGATTATAACTGCAATTTATATTGTAATTGTTGCAAGTTTTTCATTAAAAGCATATTTATTTGGTAAAAAATACGTAAAAGCTTTAAATATAGAATATAAAAATATTTATGTGTTTCCTCAGCCATTATCAATTTTTAATTGGAGAATAATGATAATATCTAAAAACAATAAAATTCATGATACGTTTATTTCATTAAAACAACATGATGAAGATGTTTTTGAATCAGATAAAAGAACAAACCGTGTAGCTAAATTATATAAGCAGCCTAATAAAGCAGTATGGAGAATTTACCGAAAAGATAACCCTTTATATAAAAAATACTACGCCCATATTTTGCATTTATACAAAAATAATAAATATATTAAAACTCAGTTAGAATTTTCTGTTATTAAAGGCATTAAAAAATTTAATGGCCTACAATGTATTCGTTTTAAAGATATTAGATCTGAAGGTATTAGAAAATCATTAAAAGGTAATTTACTATTTTGTGAAGATAATGCAACAAAGCAAATTCATACTTATTATGGAACTAAAAAAGACTATAAACAAATTTTTATTAATTAGCTTATAGATAAAAAATAAAACCGCTTATATGCGGTTTTATTTTTTATTTAATTTGTTTTATAATTTAGATGCTACATTTTCAATTAAACGAGATATATTCAAGTGTGAGTATGCATCAACAGTTAGCTTTTGCATTCTTACAGCATTCATATAGTTTGAATCATTTGTTACATAACCAATTAATGGAGTATCTATTTTTAAGAATCTATCTGTAGCTATTTTAAGCTTTTCATATGTTCTTAATGCATCAACCTCGCTTATTGCTTGGTTAACGATAATTTTACAGTTTGTAATATCATGACGTAACTTTAATAATTTAATAACCGCATAAGCATCTGTAATAGATGATGGGTCAGGCGTTGCTACAAGTGCTGTATAATCAGCTACTCTTGCAAATACTAAAATTTCATCACCTACACCTGCAGCAATATCTAAAAATACAATATCATAGTTTTGCGAAACTGTTTTTAATTGCTTTGCAATATCATGGCGTTCCATATTTGTTAAAAATGGTAATGTTTCAGAACCACTTCGTCCTGGAATAATATCAAAACCTAGTTTTGTAGGAACAATCGCCTCAGTTAAAGCTGCAGTACCTGCAATAACATTAGATAAATCCTTATCAGGAGTAATTCCTAATTGAACATCAACATTACCAAGGCCTAAATCGGCATCTAAAACTAATACTTTTTTACCTTGCTTTGCTAATGAGCGCGCCATATTTAAAGTAAGACTTGTTTTACCTACCCCACCTTTACCACTTGCTATAGCGATAATTTTAGATGTGCTGTTTTTACTCAAGTTTAATTGATTAGTTAACATTACTCGTTCTCCCACGGTAGTTTATTGTCTTTTAGTAATTTTCTTGCAAGGCTTTTTGCATCAAGTTCTAAAATATCATTTGGTATGTTTTGACCATCTGTTCCATAACAAATCTCAAGTTGAGATTCAATAGCTGCATTTACTACACCACCAAGGTAATGAGTTTCATCCATTTTTGAAAACAGTATCCCTGATATTTCTACACCTTTAAATGCAAATGGAATATTTGCTAGTTCTTGGATATTTAAATTAGATGGTAATACTAATAAAACATAAGGATCTTCTAATGCAAATAACATTTGCTGTAAGTTAGCCATTCTGTCTTCTTTGTATGGGTTAACCCCTGCAGAGTCAATTATAATATAATCTTTACGTTTTCTTCTATATTCTGCAACTTCTTGAGCAAGCTCTTGTGGAGTTTTAACCATTCTAGATTCAACTTGTAAAGCATCTGCAAAAATTCTTATTTGCTCATGTGCACCAATTTTATAATTATCCATAGTTATAAGCCCTATAGATTGTTTATTAGAAACTTTATCTACTGCAAGTTTTGCAATAGTTGTTGTCTTACCTGCACCTGTTGATCCAATTAAAACAATTGGTCTGTTTTTTACTAAAACTTTTGATGGTATTTGGAAATTAATTAATTTACCCAAAATCATTTCTAGGGCATCTTCACTATCAAAACCTGAACCCTCTAAGGCTTTTATTGCTTTAGATATTTTATTAGCAACCTTACCTGTAACACCATGAGTTAAAAGTTTTTCTTCAACACTTGATGCTGCAATATATCGTGATGATGTATGTGTATGAGTTTGGCTATCTTTATTTAAACTGAATTTACCTACACTAGTAATATTAGCTGGTCTGAATTTATCAACTGCAGCTGTTATTTCAACACCTTGATCACCATTAGCTAATGTAACAGGCCTGTTTGAAAGCATGATTGCATCATCGCCTAAATCTTTTTGAATTAGTTTTAGGCCTTCTTGCATTGATGTAACTGTGTAATGCTTTAATTTCATTTTTGTATATAATTAACCTTTATTAAATTTTCTTACATATTAATAGTACTAAAGCCATCATGTAATAACTTTTACTATACTGTGAATTTATAATATAGTGAAGTTAAAAGCGTTTTTCTAGTATTATTTAGCATTTTATTGTGTTTTTTTAGCAACATTATATTTTATTTATACTGTTTTTTAATAAAAATCCATTTATTTGATAAAAACCTATTGACAGACCATTAAACTAAATGCTATAAACTAAGTCATAATTTAGGTAGGGGAGCTTAGCCCAACTGGTAGAGGCAAAGGACTTAAAATCCTTCCAGTGAGGGTTCGACCCCCTCAGCTCCTACCAAAGCAGAAATTAAAACCGCACTTAGTGCGGTTTTTTTATTATATAGTTATTAAATTGATGATTCTGCTGGCTCATAATAAACTAGATTAAGGCAACCAGAAACACCCGCGTATCTATACCTTCCCATAATACCATCCGCAACACCATCTACTTTCAAATCGATTGCTTTATTTATTTTATCACCCATTCCTGTTATACATACAAATATTGAACAAGAGCCATCTGTTTTTTCACAAGATAAATCAGTTAAACTTAAAGGAGGTATCCATGATGGAGTATCTAAAGTTCCCAATAAGTATATAAGATCATAAACATGATGATCAAGGTGATTAGAAGGACCATCTGAATATATTAGGTATGGACCATTCCAACCTGGAGCCCCTGAATCTTCAATAAGTTCTTCTATAGTTAGATATCCACCACCTGAATGCATTTGTGGATATGTCCCCACATCTGAATAATATTCATTTAGTGCTTTACCAATATTTTCCATTTCAGTAATAATTGCAACTACCTTCACATCTTTAATTGAGCCAAACAGCGATACACCAGTTACTACTGATAAAGCAGCAAATATTACAAGAGCTATTCTTGCATCTATCCCAAACATTGCACCTTTTTGTGTAAATTTCATAAATATGCCTTCTAATTACTTAATAATTTAATTTTATACTTAATTTATAATACATATAAACGTTGTTTTATTCAAGAAAATTATACATGATTATTAATACCATACACGACAGGTAACCTTATTAATTAGCATTAATAATGACTTGCAGTTTATTTTATTTTAATATATATTATAGAAAAATAGCTATCAACAAATAATACAAAGGATTTAATGATATGGCAAAAAATGATAAAAGTTATGAATATAACTATGATGAAGATAATTTTTACGACACATACAAAACAGAAGATGCTAAACCTACAAGCGATACAAAAGACTGTAATGGTGCTGAGTTATTTGATGGTGATAGCGTGCAAGTTAACAAAGATTTAAAAATTAAAGGCATGTCAAAAACATTAAAACAAGGTACAGTTATTAAAAGAATTACTACAATTAATGACCCTGATAATGTTGAGTGTAAAATTGGTAAATCAGTAATTGTATTAAAAACTTGTTTTCTTAAAAAAGCTTAAAGCTACACTAATTTAATTATTATAGATAAGACTGCTAGACAGGCTTATCTTTTTTTATATAAATAAAACAAGATTACAACACCTACCCTAACTAATAAAGCAATGTTAATTGACAGTACTTCTACTACTAATATATAATAAATTTTATTAATAAATATGGTTTAAAAAGGACACAAAATGAAACTAATCATACTAAGCTTATTAACTATAATTATAAGCTCTTGCTCAAAAACAAATAGATTTGAAATAGAAGAATTTAATTCTCACTTATTTTCAAATGATGTGAACTTTGTAAAGTCAAATTTAGTTTGTGAATCTGAGTTTCTAACTGATTCTATACAAACTTCAGGAAATGAAATATACAGATGTAGTTCAGATAATAATAATTTATTTTTCTCTATTGTCTCTGATGGAAATAATTCAGAAGATTTAAGTAAAGTAACTTTATTATGGAAAAACTGGAATAATGTTCAAACTACTAAAAATTCAACAAAATACGCTAGCCAATTTGCTGCGGTAATGGCAAAACTATATGCTAAAGACCAACAAATAAAACTTGTAAACTCATTTTTAAATGGTGAAACTTCAAAGTTTTATAGCGCATCTTATAATATCTTTACTTTTACTAAAAAACATCAATTTTACACATTACATAAAGCAGTTATAGAATTTAAATAATATTAAAATTGCACAAAAAAAAGGAGTCATAATGACTCCTTTTTCGTAATTTGTATAAGCATTTTTAAAATGCAAATACAGACGCAAATGAAAATACGACAAGCGGTGGTAATGCATGACTATCAAACCGATCCCAAAAACCACCATGTGCTCCTAAACTAGACCCTGAATCTTTTACTCCTGCACAACGTTTAATATATGATTGCAACAAATCACCAACTACACTTGAAACAGTAACAAATACACCGCATATTATTGCCTTTAAAAAACTAAGACCTAAATAGTCTATGCTTAATAGCACAAAAACAATAGTACCAATTGCACAACCACCTAGTGCTCCAATTAAGCTCTTATTAGGGCTAATTTTTGCGGCTAAACGAATACCATTCTTACCAAAAGCTCTACCAATTAATAAGGCAAAGGTATCAGTTGCAAATATTGTGGCAATTAATATTGCAACAAATATTGGCAATATCTCATTATGAAACATCAATAAATAAGTATAACTTACCAAAGGTACAAATGCTAAAAAGATAGTCCATAACTCAAGGCTTTCTTTTTGTGCAACATCTGCTATACGATTAGTAACTCTTGGCATTTCATGAGCTACTTTAAGCTCTAAAGCAATTAAGCCAATTACTGTTAACTTTCCTTCTCCAAAATAATATATATCAATTGATAAACAAAGTGTTATCGATAATAATAACAACACCCCAAATTTAACCCGAGATAACATCTCATTGGTTAATAAAAAACTGAACCTGCTCTCCAAAATACTATTCATATTTTTTCGACTCATATTGATTTGTAAGTGCTCTTAATATAAGTTAATGAACCAACGAAGTCAAGTCGTTGATTCAAAGCCTAAATATATTGCATATATATATAAGTAGTGTTATAATCATCAAACATTAATAAAAACATATTATAAATTAACCTGGAACAATTAGAAATAGTCAGGTTTTTTATTTTTTATTAGAGTTTAAAACATATATACTTAATATAGAAGAAGGTTTATTGAAATGGAAAAAATTTATATAACAGTTGCAGGTCTTGCACAAATGAAAATAGACTTAGAGCACTTTAAAATGATTGAGCGCCCTGCTATTATTGAGGCGATTGCTGAAGCACGTGCTCATGGTGACTTATCTGAAAATGCAGAATACCACTCTGCAAAAGAAAAACAAGGCTTTATTGAAGCTAAAATTAAAGATCTTGATGCAAAGATCTCACTATCTCATGCGGTTGACCCTGAAAGAATTAATGAAACTAAAGTAGTATTTGGCGCAACGGTTGAAGTTGTTGATGTTGATACTGAAGAAGAAATAACTTTTGCAATTGTAGGCCAAGATGAAGCTGATATTGATAAAGGCCTTATTTCTATATCTTCTCCTATTGCACGTGCTTTAATTGGTAAATTTGAAGGCGATGAAGCTTCATTTACTACACCTAAGGGGCAAAGAACTTTTGAAATTGAATCTATTAAATACATAAAAATTAATAGCTAATTATAAACTAATAAATACAAGGATTTTTAAATAATGCATATTGCAATTATTGGGGCAACTGGTAGCCTAGGACAAGATATTATTGACCACTTAAGCCAACTTGGCAGAAAAAACATAACATTATCAGCTTTTGCTACAGAAAAAAGCATGGCAGAACAAGTAACTTTTGCAGATACTTCTGTTAATGTTTCACAAGCAACACAAGAAAGCTTTAAAGATGTTGATATTGCTATACTTGCAATACCTGCAGAAGCTGTAAGTAAGTATGCTGAAATGGCATTAAAAGAGAACTGTCAAATTATTGATGCAAGTGGCTCATTACTTGATGAGAAAAGCCCTCTTATTTTATATTCAATTAATTTAGATGATGCTGATAATGCTAAAAAAGTAATTGTTACACCTAACCCTTTAGCACAGCAACTAGCAAGTGTTTTAGCTCCATTAAGTCAATCTGTTGATATTAAAAGAGTTGTTACATCAACTTATCAAGCTGTATCTGGTAAAGGTAAAGATGCTGTTGCAGAGCTTTTTGAACAGTCAGCTTCATTACTTGGTGGTAATGAGCATTTAGAAGTGAGCAATTTTTCTACTCAAATTGGATTTAACTGCATACCTGCAACATCAAGCTTTGTTGGTGAACATACATCAGAAGAAATTCAATGCTCTACACAAACACAAATACTACTAAGAAAACAATTTCCTATTACTGTAAGTGCTGTACAAGTGCCTACATTTATTGGATATGCTCAAACTGTTAGTATTGAGTTTGCAAAATCTATGGATGCAACTAAAGTAAGACAAATATTAGATCATAGTGAAAATGTTAATGTTTTAGATAATCCTGAAAGAAATGAGTATTCTACTCCTTTTGGATGCGCTGAAACAAACGGAGTATTTGTATCAAGAATTAGAAATGATATGATGAACCCTAACACTGTTAATTTATGGATTGTTGCTGATAATTTACAACAAAGTGCTTTAAATATTGTAAACATTGTAAAGAAATTATCTAGCCATTAATAAAAACTGCTAATAATTTAGTAAAAAGCTCTTTAAGATTCGTCTTAGAGAGCTTTTTTTGCAAAAAAGACACATTAATAGTTTTAATTACTTACAAGTGTAATAATATCATTGAATGTTGTTCAAAAACACATTATTATATATGGGCAAATATAATGTAATAATTGTCAGTTAAAAATTAGAGCATCTATATATAACTATATAACTAGAAATATTAATTTAGGAGACGTCCTATGCTAAATGCAATCAAATATAACAAAATAACAAAAACCTTACTAATACTTAGTGTATTAATATCAAGCTCGTATGCTTTAAATGCAAAAGCTGCACCGGTTGGCTCTAATGTAACTATTGAAGATATTAAAAACATTGAAGATGAAGGTTTAAATGTTTTATACCAAGGTAACCCACTTACAGGAGTTCCTGAAGGGGCTTATAGCAAGTTTGAATATTCAAACGGCGATAAGGGTATTAGTGCATACGGGTCTGCAAGTTATAGATATAGAGAAGATTTTAGCGAATACGTTAATACAACAGATGAAACAGTTACTGTTTTAGATTTATCTGGTGGTTTAAACGTTGGTGGATCATTAGGTTGTAACGGAATAGATTTTGGACTTGAAGCATTATTTGATTTTAACGCAGGTGATATTTTAGAATACTTACCTGAGTATATTATGACTCAACTTGCTGTTGAGGCTTTAGCACAAGTTTATGCAACTCCACTAATATCTACAGTTATGGATGGTATTAAATCTATGCGTAATGCAACGATTGACTTTAAAAACGCTAAATGTGA
>JAYJMJ010307458.1:0-25016 GCA_036873875.1 Laminaria ephemera | reverse complement strand
GTAAGTAAGTAAGTAAGTAAGTAAGTAAGTAAGTAAGTAAGTAAGTAAGTAAGTAAGTAAGTAAGTAAGTAAGTAAGGAGGTACAAATGCGCCTTTATCGCGACATTAAGGTAGTTACTTGAGGATTTATCGCGACATGAATTTTTATCGCGACATTCAAAGGTCGCGATAAAGTTTTGCTCTAAAATTGCTTAAAAGTCATAAATTTCGTGAAAAAAAGTGCTATTGTAAATGTCGCGATAAAGTCACTTCTCTACTTTACTCTCTTACACTTGATTTTCCAGTTTTGCGCCTTTATCGCGACTTTTTTTTTTTTAATTTTTCAAAGAGCGCTAACACCCCTAATGTAAGCCTACACTAAGTTTTAAGTATAAAAAATCGATTTAAAAAAATAAACTGTACCTAAAGTTTTTTTAAATTACTTACACTCGCGTACGCTTACTTATGTTAGTATTTTGCATCATTACCGTGACTTACACTTGATTTTCCAGTTTAACGCCTTTATCGCGACATTTTTTTTTTTAAAAAAAAGAAAAGAGCACTAACTCCCCTAATATAAACCTACCCTAAGTTTTTAGTATAAAGAATCGATTGAAATAAACTGTACCTAATGTTTTTTTAAATTTTATAAACGAACGAAAAGTTTTATACGTTTTATATTAAAAAGGAAATTTTTCTTCCAGAACAACGAGGGTCTGGTATTTAAGTTGCTAAAGTTCACGATAATGGAAAAATTATTCGACCATTAAGTTCATTGAGACTTGATAGTTTACAGTTTCAATCTTTACAAGCACTCCTCCTACTCCCGTATTCTTAGTCTGAGTGTTCCAGCGTTGTAGAAGCTTTGTTGGCTCTATTAACCCAAATAACGCAAGCATTAGCGCAACATTATACATAATTATCTATATTATCTCTAATTACAAAAAATCAATCGTAACTGCATTAATTTTGAATAAGTCAAAGTCAAATTTAGATAATCAAATTTAGATATTAGATTTTTGGTATTTTATTTTGGTGAAACGGAAACTTACCAATGAAAATATATTGATGAAAATCTTATATCAGATTGAAATAGGTATTTACAAGTGAATAAAACTTAAATCGCAAAATAAAATCACTCAATAAGAATCATTCATCCAAGCATTCAATAGCAAATAAAAAATAAATTGATTCGAAAAAAATTCAAAAAATCATTTTACTTTTAAACCCATTTCACCCATTTAGTAATATTTTATACCATCCTTGATTCGATTTCGATTCTTGATTCCATCTGTCATTAAGTGTGAAATTGAATTTTAATTGACATTTTTATCAACCAACTCCTAAAAGTGTTTATACTAGATGTTTTCCATGAACTATCTTAACTATAACATAGGTATTCATGGGTACTCAAAGCTAAATTTATTTTAAGTTAGTTGCTTAGAACATTAGTTTTTACAGAAAGTATGGTATAACATATGTTTTTGTTTTTATTTACTATATCGAAGAAGCCCTAGTAGGTCCCCTGCACCTTCTATAGTGTGCCATTTGTTAAATTACATTTAATGTAACTTATGAGTGATGGGATTTAAATATATATATTCTAAATATAAATATATGCTAGTGCTTTGAAACTAAATCCGAGCAAAATCGGAAACGCTGTTTCGGCCTGTTGGTCATCATCAGCTAGCCTATGCCTGGAGTTTCAAATAAAAATCTGAAACCAACTAATTTTGCTAAATTCACCACTTGTGGTGAAATCGGAAAAATTTAAAGAACACTAGCAATAGAAAAACCAACTCGATCTAACGACCAAAACTCCTTTGGAGCGAAATACAAACTATGCTCAAGAGGGAGGATCCTCGTCTTACTTGAGATAGAAGCAAATATATATTCTAAATGTAAATATATATATAAGGAACTGATTGCCTAATAACGATATATTTGTCAAAAAACTTATGCCCATTTGAGTAGCTATAACTTCGGATTTCCGAAACTCGATAACATAAAACTAACTACACCTTGAAGTTTATTTTTTCATCTTTCTACAGTATTCAAGCAGTTACAAAGTTTAAGTAAACTTATAATTACTTAGGACAACTTAAATTTTGATACAGTGAACTGCATTTTGTAGTAAAATTATCTAATAATTACCTTGTATTAATTAAGTGGATTAATTTTCTAGAAGTGTTCTTGATAAGTAGTTATTCTATAAAAAAACAATAACTCCCATGTTGTATATCAGAGATAGCAATCTCTAGCAATACGTGTCTAGATTATACAAAAATATCATTCATATTCAATTTTTTGAATTAGGGTTAAAGACTTTTCTTTTCTCACTTCTCATTGAATATGAATTTTACTCTATGAAAGCCTACTTGTATGACGAATATGAAAGAGAGAAAGTGGTTAAAAATAAAAAACTGTAAAAGAAACTTCATTTTGAAAAAATAATAATATTAGAATATTATCATTAGAATGATTTAAGATTGCTATTGGCATGCAAGTAGACATATAGAATAAATATCGTCTTTAAATTTAAATGCGATTCTTTAATAATTTTCTTTTTTCTAAACAAAATAACTAAACCATTAAACCGGCAACAAATATATATACTATTTTTATCGTAAAAGCGGCACTGTTGCATATGAGTTGGATAGATGGATCAGAATAGTTTACCAAGTTTTACAAGAAAGAGACCATAGTATATAGAAGTACAAATACCTTATTCTCAATTAGCACAAGAATATCATTCGTATGCAACTGTTTGAATTAGAGTTAAAGACTTTTACCCTTTCCATTATACATATAGGATCTGATTTAGGATCTGGTCTCGATAATGACTCATAATTCGTATATAAGAGTAAGCTTGTGTGAAGAACTTAGATGAAATATCAATTATTATCTGGTGCCGATAATGACTCATAGTTCGTATTTAAGAGTAAGCAAGTGAAAATAACTTAGATGAAATATCAATTATTATCTGGTCCCGATAATGACTCATAGTTCGTATTTAAGAGTAAGCAAGTGAAAAGAGGTAGACATCAAATACAAGCACCAATTCGGAGGTGACATTTGAATGACCAGATTATAAATGTTCCTAACCCACACCCTGACCCCTCAGTAATCTATATACATTGTCTAGACTCAGGATTTGGGGTTAACCCCATATATATATTTAAGGTATTGCCCGAGAAAACAGTGAATATATGGTTTATTATCCGACTTATTTTAATTTTTGTGTCAATGTACTATAATCTAAATCTAAGTTTAACTTCCATCTTTAAGAAAAAAAGTAAAGAAGAAACTTCAATAACATGACTTCTTTTTTTGAAGATTTGTTGTTATTTTTTGCAATAGAATGAATTCCTTAACTACATTTTTACTTCTCGGTTCATTTCAGAGATACTCCTTTTATAAGTTCATAATTTTTTTCACTTGGTTTACTTTTGTATCGCTTTGTTTACAAAATAATCTACCATTTTTAACAGATAGTGGAATACCGTAGAATATCTCCCGTCGCCAATGGTTTTCGAACGCAAAATTGACGTTTTAAACCAATCAAATCACGGGATTTGCGAATACAGCTTTTTTGCACTTTTAGTTGGGTAATAACAATTATTATCTGGTCCCGATAATGACTCTACTTCGTATTTAAGAGTGAGCATGTGAAAATAACTTAGATGAAATATCCATTATTATCTGGTCCCGATAATGACTCATAGTTCCTATTTACGAGTAAGCATGTGAAAATAACTTAGATGAAATATCAATTATTATCTGGTCCCGATAATGACTCAAAGTTCGTTTTGATTAGCGTCGTAACCATTTTCATTACGAGAATTTTCCGTTTCTTAAAATTGTCGCATTACCGTAAACCTCCGACTATAAGCCCCCCGTGTATAAGCCCCCCCCCCGTGTATAGGCCCACCTTAATTTGCCCACAAAAAACCCACAACCCCAAAAAAAGCACACAAAAAGTGCTTACGAAAGGGTATAAGCCCAGGGCTTATAGTCGGAGGTTAATGGTTATTCTGTTATTGGTTGTATTATTCTGAATATGGTTGTATTATTCTGTTATTGGTTGTATTATTTTTTTTACTTTAAGTAGATAGTATATGTTTTAAAGCATAACAAGTATTTATATTAGTCAAATTATAGGTTGACGAAACCATTATAACTACTGGTATTACTATTTTATAACTAAAATAAACCAACATACCTCGTAAACATAAAACTACCGAATTAATCAACGAAAACATTACTTTTCTCTTTAACCAAGCTGACACTACACTGATATGCTTTTTTCTTTTTGTAACCATCGTATCAGCAAAACGTGAATAAAGTTTCGAGCATTCTCCTGAAAAACCACCGTCTGCGGTTATAACCAGAGGAGTAAAAGAACCACGCGCAACGTTCAGTACTTTTTCGTTGTACGATTCTTTTTCGTTAATTGTGTAGCACTTTTCGAGGTCTGTGATTCGGCATCGTTTAGCTAATGGATTAAAAACCCTTTTTGGCCCGAAGCAGAGAAGTCTCTTGCTCCTATATCTAATCTTGCTGCATCACTCTTGTTAGCAGTTCTTTCATCAAAGTTTCTCCAGGTTAACATTTTTACAAACTCCTTTTAAAAGAATTGCAGTAATGTTACGAATTTGATTATGGCGTAATGTTATGAAACCACCCTTCTTACATGATAGTGCATGATCTATGTTAAATGTGCATTTTTCAGTGCATTTTTCAGGGAGGCGATATAATTTCCAACCATAACAAATTTTTATTATATCAATAAACGACTGTTTATTAAGTAAATATCCCTCTATAGCAATAGGTAAAAAGGTTAACTAAATTGACCAAATTGAATTCCCTTTGTACGATTAATCTTGTTTAAGCGCTTTTGATTTTCAGACATTGATTCTTGAGGTTTTCTCTAAGATATCTAAGCTGTCTAAGATGTCTCGATAGATATCTCGATAGCGTAATTTATTGATTTGTTATTATTTATTTCTTGTTCAATAATTTTTTCGCGCAGGTTTTTTTGTAATTTGCCGAGAGTTATCAAACTCAATATCAGAAACGTTAGCGAATATAATATGGCGGTAGAAAATAGCATTCATTGGATACTACCGGTAATATTTGGTATAAAATCTGTGGTAATAACGTCTTCGAATGTAATAACTGTGATATATCAGGGAAAGTGTTGTGTAATGTTATTTTTTTATTAAAGATAAACAGTCATTATAATAGTAGAGAAATAATATCTCAGCATTTTTTTATTCTATTGTTAAATTTAATCGAACGTCAAGTTTCTTTTAATCGAATCTATGCGCAAATATGATTTGTTAATTCAAACAATGGGCTCGAAACCACGTGTGTTGTTTAATTGTTATAAATATAAATCTGTCAATCATGCCATGCTGAACATGCATATTTTGGCAACTTTGATAAGTTGGGGGGGACACTCGAGATATGTATAATGACTGTATATCTTTAATGTTATTTGATGTTTTTGGTCTGATTTGTTTGTTTTTAAAAGAAAAAAAAGAGTTGACTTAAATTAGCTATCTAGGAGTATTTATTTATTATTTCTATTTTAAATAGATTTTAACTTTATATATTATAACTAATATTGTATTATGTCAACGTTAAAAAAGATATTACATCTACATAGTTCTCATAAAGTATGTAAGTTTATGTTTGTAACCGCTAATAAAACAGCTAAATACTTGAGGTTCAATTTTCGCTATTTTACTCAACATAGTAACTTCAGCAATCCAGGTGTTTCATTGATATACTCTTTTATATATATTGTGTATTCTATCCCCCTTTTTTAAAAAATAATTCTATTTTTATAAATATAAACTTTAATTATCTAATTGACAATTCGATATAATTGCTTTTGTTCCGGGTACGATAAAAATTATCTTTTTTTCTGCTTTGTTAATCTATTTTGTAGTCCTGGAGCGATTTTTAGGTCGGGTACGATAAAGTCGTTTTACATTTCTTACTCAGTGTAAGCGCTTACCCTTTATCTTTCTGTTACACATTATTAGTGATGCCGGCTTCAATAAAGTCATTTTCACTGTGTAAGCACTTACTATTACACTAAATTTTTTCTATTGATATGATATCATCGCTGAATTCCTGGGTCAATAAAACTAATCATTATTTCTGCTTTATTTAGTCTTTTACTGACCCTAAAATGGTTTTCAGTTCTGGGTCACTAAAGTCGTTTTACTTTTTTTACTCTGTGTAAGCAATTACTCTTCATTATTTAGTTCTACATTATTACTGATCCGGGGTCAGTAATAATGTACAAGTTTAAAGTCTTACTTTTACTCTTTATTACATACTTGCAGTATTATTGACCCGGAATTGTTTCCACTTCACTCAAATACTTTTCCGTTTTCGAACCACATTACAAACTAAATGAATAAGCCGTTTCTTAAAAAATGTAGAAAAAGAAGCCGACATTGAAAGGAAATAAATAAATTTAATGATAAGAAATAAATAAATTTAATGAAAAAGGTCGGATAGTCGACGGTCGCAATAACTTGCGGGTTTGCTTAACGGCACGGTCCGTGTATTATATGCAGTTAGAATATAATTTATATTTGTTGCGACCTTCGACCATACTTTAAATTAAGGCAAATATTATTTAAAAAATGATTAATCGTAATAAATTTAATTATCAAACTCATTGATTAATTCTATTCTTTTGTCTCAAGATTTATGCTATATAAGGTACTTTTTGTTAAGTGAAGTTATCTATTTATACATATTCCCTAGGGTAGTTTACGTTTATAAACAAAGCTTTTCAAATATTGTTTTGCAGAGAAAAAATCAGAATTTTGTTAAAGAAAATATTTTATCAAGAAATAGTGAGAAATAAACTTCTATTTATTTGAAAGCATTCTACACTATAAACGTTTTCAACATTTCCTTTTAAAGACTTAGTGATTTATATTTTTACGATTTTTACAGGTTTTCCGCAGCAACAACAACAGATACGGTAATCTAGTAATCTATCCTACTATTATATTTACTTTTATGTAGATACTCAAACAAAGTATAGTACTATGAAGTATCTCGCTCGAAACATTTCATTGGGCGCGTATATTTAAAGTTAATTTAAAGTATGGTCGAAGGTCGCAATAAATACAAATTATATTCTAACTGCATATAATACACCGACCGTGCCGTTAAGTAAGCAAACCCGCAAGTTATTGCGACCGTCGACTATCCGACCTTTTTCATTAAATCTATTTATTTCTTATCATTAAATTTATTTATTTCCTTTCAAATTACAAATGAATCTCTGCTAACTGCTACTCGACGAGGTTTGTTTCTTTCTAACTAACTGCTGCTGGGCGCGTAATATTTGCATAGTTTGACCTGGTGCCTAGGTTGTATTGTATTGTATTGCGAAAGTCAAAAAAATCAAGAAGACGAGAAATAGAAGCTTAGAAAAAAAAGCAGATTGAATCAAACAAACACACAATAGAGCCAAAAATACCAAGGTTAGTTGGTTTCCGCTAACTTTTCTGTGCTTGCATTCATTATTTACATTTATTAGTTTGTTTGTTTTTCCCTCTTTAATGTGTATTTTGGCAGAAACTTCCAAATATTGTCTTTTCAAAGTATTACGGACATTTTTTTGAAGCTGCGGACATTGCACAGATATTGTACGGACATTTTGAATAATCATGATTCCTTCATGCTCCGTTACCATAACGAAACCGACAATAACTATAGTGATAGCGGCAAATCGTTACGACTTGACCACGTCTTTATGACTCATACTTGTGTTTTGGAGCTTCTACGCTGTCACCGCGGTAGACACCTAAATTACGATCGGGCTCAATCCCTTTAGATAAAATCGAAGTGGATCTATATTTTCCGTAAACAATAACAAACATACGGAAATTTGCCGAAGAAACGCGCAATAAATAAATTTGAAAAAAAATGGTAGCTTAAACTTTTTAAAATTGGGAAAAGACAAGTTTACAAAGGCACTTTCAAAGGTAAAAACTATTCTCTGACATTCATAGACGTATAGATGTTTGTTTTAAGATTTCACGAGATTATTTATTTACAGTTTTTGTCCCTCAAAAGATACGAACTAGATACATACAATTCTAAAGCCAAAGTGTATTTGTAATATTTATTAAGACTATTTAAAAATTTGAGGTGGGTGACTACTTTTGTCATGAACATGGAACTTATTAACATGTGAAGGCCTTAAAAAATGTAAACATTGAGGTCCATCTATAAATGATAAACATGCTGTTGGGATTTTAAAGTATGAACATGCATCTACATTAAGAAAGGTTTTTATTTTGAAATTTAGAAGTACAGTATGTATGGTCTATTTATTGTACACGTGTTGAAATATTCAAAGTGCTGATGTGCTAGTTAGTACTTCAGCTTTGTAATTGAAAGTTAAAAAAATATATTAGGATTTAAACTGCATATCTAGTTTTGATAAACGAATTTTTTCTTGTTGTAGTATAAAGTTTTTTGATAACGTCAATGTTTATTCAATTTTTTTCACCTTTATTGTACTTGAAAACTTGTATAAATTGTTTTCTTTTACAAGTAAAGTTGTGAAGGTAAATTAAATTAAATATATTAAGAAAATGTTGTTGTTCAGTGGTCCACGTAAAAAGACCTTTCATTTTTTGAAAAGTCATTACCATTAATGCATAAATATTCAATTCATGCCTGTTATCTATTTACTTGACATTATAGATTTCTTCTCCTTTTTCCTTTCATTTCCTTATACTGTACTAGTATTTTTTGATCTACAGTATCAAACATTATTCACACATGTCTACTACAGTATATATGTTATGACCAAAACGTTAATATCTTTGACATTACTTAATACTGTATCAACTATTTCCATAGCAACAAATTAAACTTTAGATATGAGGATACTCAGTATATTTGACATTACGTTATTACGTTTATTGCCATTTGGGCTATTACCCAACTATTTCCATAGCAACGAATCATACTTCTAATATGTTCTGACCAAAACATGGGATACTCAGTATACAAACTATTTCTATAGCAACATATTTTCTTCTAAGTTTTATTTTTTTCCACTTTTTAAGTAAGAAAAAGGTTTAGTAGATTTGTTTTTCTACTGAGAATAGTAGTTTTTACAATTTACAAACATTTTTGTTTGATTTAGTACACGTTATTCTAGAACTCAGAATGAGATATTCAGCAAATATTTTGTTTATACTACAGTATACTTGGAAATTATAGCTTGTGAAGTTTCTTGATGATTAATTTTTATTTGCTCGAAATACTCGTAACCTTTGAATATAGTTAAATATATTTAGAAACTGTTGCTGTAGAAAAAACTTCTGTCATTTTTTTTGAACGTCGAGACTTACAATTAATGAATAAATTTATCAATTCGTGCCCGTTATCTATTTACTCGACAATACAGATAGCAATTCTGTATAAAAATTTTAGTGATATTTTTTGTTTTTAAGAATAAACTGTTAAAACCTATCTCTTTCAGATCAACTCAGCACTATGCTGGTATCAATTCCTTGGATAATCCCATCATTACCAGAACCTAGAAGCATATTCCAACCTGCGCAGGTACTGGTGTGTAAAGGTTGCTGGCTGTGTAAAGTAAGTGTTTTTTATTATTATCTATTTCATCATAAACTACAAAAAGATAATAATGTCACTTATTTATATTTGTGTGAAGTAATGTTAATAAATGAAAAAAAGTTCTGAATCGCGTTTCTAAGGAAAGAACTTGTTTCCGTGGAAACAACTATTTTTCTTCTAAAGCCTTAATTATGAATAGTGAATTATGATACTCAGTGCATTTAACATTACGTAAAACATTGCCTAGCAACAAATAAAATTTTCATAGTTACGTAAACAAACTGGCTGTGTTTTTTACTGTTTTACTGATAAAAAGGTTTTGTTTATTTGTTTGTGTACTGTACCTTAGTAGTTTTATCAGCACCTTCTGACTTTTCAGGATAAGATCAACAAAAAAATGACAAACACTATTGTTTGATTTCCTTAGTTCACATCTTCGATGTGTTTATAAAGAAATGTGATCAGAAGGCATTAATTTATTGACTTATAAACACCAACAATCAAAAATAAAGCATTTTAAACAAAAATATGTGTAATTAAAAATGACAAATTTTCAAACACTATTGCATGGTATTAAAAAGACACAACCTAAAGTGAAACCCTCTATAAAGATCATATTGAAACTTAGCAACTTCAAAAGAATAGGTCACTATTTTGTTTTAATCAGATCATGTTTAGTAATGTATCTACTGATATCCAAGACTGGAGACTGGAATTTAATTCAAATTTTTTTATTAAAAAGGTACAAAATTGCTTAATCGTTTTCCCTAGCAACACCTTAGAAACAATTGTATTGTGAGGATATTACATAACAAACTTTTTGTATCAAGTCCCAGTTTTAGTTTCCTGTTTATTGATAAGTGTTATTTAAAGTAAAAGTAAGCATCCACTTTTCTTTTTCTTTTTTAGCTTCATAGAGATGACTAAATGAAGATGGATGAAGAAGATCAATTCAACAAAGACCAATTGTAAGTTAATGTTTTTTGAACTTTATAGCAAACTTTAAGAGAATATGCACCTAAACAAATCTTGCTTTGGCTGAAACTGGAATCATGGTATGTTAAATCCATTATAATAAAATTCATTCTAGAACAATTTGAGGTTGGACTACCCAAGTTTTAATGGAAAGTCTAATTTGAATGAAAACAATTACAGACCAGATTTTAAAAGGCCGATATTTTCTTTGTTATCTCATTTAAATGGCACCAAAATTTTACATGTTGTAAAACTTGATATAAACTAAAAAAAAATTGTAACAGTCAATTTTTAAATTCAAAATTTAAAATAGTACATTTTTGTAAATTTTTGTTAATTTACAAATAATCTGGTCCTGATATTGCCTGGATCCTTATAATATAGACCTTGTTCGAATAAAAGTTAACATTTATAGTTTGAATGTCTCTACAATTTGAGTAAATATGCTTTTTTATATATGAAGCTGCTTTATATTTTTTCCATATTTGATTGTTTTACATTTTTCTTTTTGTCTTAAGATTTGACATTCTGTATAAATTGCTTACTATTTGCCTAAAAATAATTCCCGTATACTAAGGACCAGACAAGGTCACGTCTTCAAAATATGGCAGATCGAATTTTGTCATAAGTGCTTTAACATATATGAATTTGAGCAAAATCCATAACCTACCATGATTCAATATCTGGATATTCCTAGGTGCATTTGTTATTAAGTTTATTCAGTAAAAAAGGCATTTATCATCTTGAAAGTATATCTACGATATATATCTCAAATTTAAAGTCTGAAAAACGGAAATATTACTATGACAACACAGTATACTGTATTTATAAACACGCAATGGACAATGATCATTTAGTCCCATCGTCCTACGACTTTTCGATATTCGACTTTGGTTTTCGAAACAACAAGTTTAAATGAAAAATATATGAAGCGTTACATCACGTTAAACGTCAGAAGCCTACACTTAACACACAAGAGAAATCTGTTAACTAACATTATAATTTTTTGTTCTATAACCTACATTATAATTTGTTGTCATAGCAATATTTCTTTCTTTTCAGAAAATGAAACATTATGACGTCATATTCTTGAGTTTAATCAAATCTTTACAAATAAAACATATTTAGTAGAAATAGTTGAAATATTTTTAAACACAGGTGTGTTTAATTGTAATTTTAATATATCTAATATATCTATTTTATTAGATATCTAGGTGATAGTTATTTTGAATTTAGTTAGCTTATGAGTTTTACCTTGAAAATGGGAAGTATATAATGTATAAATCATAAATAACTTAGTAACTCAGCATCGTAGTTTCCGCTTTCACACCGCATTAGGAACACAACGCCTATTGGTATGTTCCCAACATTTGCATAGTGTTAGCGACGGATCAATACATTCCTTAGAAAAGAATGGATTGCAGCGGAGGGTAATCCCCGTGATCCGGCCCTATATGGGTGAGATGCGGAGGCCTTTCTTTGTTATAAAGAAAGGTGCAAGCTTTTGACTTGCTTAATCGAGTTATAATTCAAACAGCTAATGAGAAACTTCTTTTCGATGAATGTTAAGTTTTTCGACGAAGAACAGTATTATTTCACATAAATAATCACTCAAATATGATAGACGTAGATAATTAATCTGAAGCTTTTGAGTAACTATGACAACTATTTATTACAAGAAGGAAGATTCAATAAAGTTCTTGATACATTATCATTTTTTCTTTTTAAGTTCCGTTTACCCAACAAATGTTTTTAGTGATTTTAGAAACTTTGCAGCTAGAGCAATGCTATGTTTTTCAAAAATATTTACAAATTATTTTCGATGTATGGTGCCTTAAATAAAATTCCTAATGCTTAACCTAGCAACTCCTTAGTAACGATTCATATCTGATATTTTAAGATTTAAAGTAGTATAATAATTTTTAATCTTACTGACGGGACTTATTATATATTTGTACCCGAAAGGTCGAAGTCGAGCACGCAAAAAAAAGTAATGTTTTGGAATCATGCATGGGAAATAAAGTTATTCAAAAAGTTTTTCGGTCACTTCACTTCATATAGAAAGATCATCACTTAAATTATTTATAGTTGTTATGCAAAAAGCAAGAAGCAGAAAGTTTTTCTATTTATGGCAACGTTAACAAGGACTATGCATAGGCGTAAGCTAAACCAAATGTAATAGTTAATTGACGTGTATTCATATTTAAATCAAAAACTTATTTTATGTTAGCACATGGTATTATATAACTCTTTATTCAATTCAATTCAATTGCAGAAATTTGTCTTATTTGATGTTTGATCTTTAATAGAAAGTTTTTTAATGTTTTCAAACTAAAATAGATGATTAAAAAATCTATTCAATTCTAACATCTTTATTAAAAAGAAATTAAATATTATAAACACTGGTGTAACAACTTCTTTCTACTCCTTAATAAATCTTTAAAAATCAGACAAAGTTTCCATATCTCCTGAAATAACAAATATTTTTAAAATCTGCCTCGACCATTCTTAAATTCAATATCTATTCTACCATCTGTGAAAATCTCAACTCGTTTAGAGCAATTTTAGTTTTTCCGATTCCCCGATATTTTCATTCCGATTGCGATGAAGAAACTTAGTACATAGTCCTCTTTAAAGTTACTTTTACTGAACAAGCAAATTAATTATTTTTATACTTAGTACATAAAAGAGCAATGTTTTATCACGATATTAATTGAAACTCAACTGCTATATCCAAACATATTAGAATTTTTAATTATTAAGTTGTGCAAGTAATTAAAAAATAAGATTTTGGTGATTAGTGATGAAAACAGATGAGGCTTTGTATACACTTACAAAGTTTTTGGAGTACCGCAGGAGTTTTAAAAAAAATGTTTTAGTGAGAAATGTTTATAGATACTAGTTGTCTCTCCCGTACGGCATTCCGATTACAATATAAATCGTTTTCTGCATATTTACCTTTTAGGTGGATAATACAGGCACAACTTGCACTTCTGCAAGACAAACAAGTTTTAGGAAAATTTGCAATAACTAATTTTCTAGAACTATGTAAGCTATGAAGTTGAAACTTTGCAAGATGGTTACTTGACAAAATACCTTTTGAAAAAATGGTCATGTGACATTCCTATTACATCATGTTATGTTTTGCTGACTTTGTGCTGACACTTGAGCAAAATTAGGCACCTAATTAATTTAACCATTAGAAAACAACATTATATTTTACATATGACGTCATAAAATCAAATCGTCTTTACATATTATGACGTCATCAAAAACATGCTGACGCCAGAATTCTGAAAGTAGAACTGTAGGGCATACTTCATGCCAAATTTCATGAGTTCATGAATAACTTATTCAGAATTTAGACAGGGGAAGAGTAATAATCTCCACCCAGTCATGGTCATAAAAAATGCCTTCCCAGAATAGAGCTAAAATTTAAAAAAATAAAAAAAATATTTTTTAACCCTACAAAGGTTGGGTTTTTTGAAACATATATAGTTGGAAACATATATAATTCAATATTCTGCTGATAGCTGGACACCCCTGGTAATTTGTGACTTTTAATATATACTATAAATACACATTTCTTTAAATTTTCGATCCAAAATACTAAAATCCTTCAAAGTTACAGCGGTTTTGTCAGAGGGGGGTGTTATTTTTACCACTTTTTACCACAGTTAAAAAAAGTAAAAAAAGTAAATGATCATAACTTTTGTTAGGCAAATGCAATCTTCTTCAAATTTTCAGATATGGTAGATATTCATTAGATAACCATTTTCCATAATTAAAAGAATTGTCATGACGTCACAAAATCGTATTTTGTGACAAAAAATTTCAATTTTTTGGTTAAAAAATGCTGGCATCAGCACAAATTATAGGTTCTTGGGGCTTAAATTGTATACTAGCAGTTAGTACCATCTAATACAAACAAAATGAGGGGTTAAAAGTTTGTCTACCTTATAGGGTTGAAATGATATGACCATTTTGCCAAAACAGCCAATTTTTGCTGATTTCAGCAAAAAAAGAAAAAATCAGCAAAAAATATGACGTCACGAAAAAAATGATGATGCCATATGATAGCCAGTGTCAAGTTCTATACACTTGTAAATTTTTATGACTATTGGATTGGTAATAAAAATGTTATGGCTTTGTAGGGTTAATTTTTTTTTATTTCTGTGCATTTTTTTGAAAAAAATCAAATATTATCAAAAATCAATTTTTTTTTCAAATTTTATCAATTTATTGATTTTTTTGGCATTTTTTTTCAAATTTTATCAATTTATCAATTCTTTTGGCATTTTTTTGAAAAATTTTCAAAAATTTATTTTTTTGAAAAATTATCAATTTTTTTCAAATTTTATCAATTTATTGATTTTTTTTGCAATTTTTGCAATTTTTTTGGATTTTTTTGGATTTTTTTTTTGAAAAAAATCAAAAATTATCAAAAAGCAATTTTTTTTTCAAATTTTATCAATTTACTGATTTTTTTGAAAAATTATCAATTTTTTTCAAATTTTATATTCGTTTCTTTTTTTAATGAAACCGACCGTATTATGCCTAATTACGGCAACTTAATACACCTGTTTACCATGAGATATCTGCCATTATGGATTTTCAATCTTTTAAGTTTAAAGTCCTTGTATGTCCTACTGTAAGTCCCAGGATGTCGTACTGTAAGTCCCAGGATGTCGTACTAGCGAATGACACATATTCATTGGTAGAGGGGCTTCGGTTTTTAGGGAGTGACGACCCTACCTATATTTTCAGTTAACATGATTTTGTTGGAGTGATGTATGAAAGTGTAACCCTAATTTAAAGTCAGAACGAAAGTTGCAATTTTTCAAAGGAATTGAACAAAAAACTGCTTTTTACCCCTAGAAATAGTTTCCAGACTCTTAAAACCAGTTTTCCTGTGGTCAAAACATAATGAAAGTTTGCAACTTTCCATTATTAATGGACGAGGAGTTCGAATATTTTATTCATTTTTTATATAACGTACTAATAAAAAATTTCAAAATAGCGGATCCTTACGGTAAATAGGTGTATTTTTTTAATATGTCAAAATCTATGACACTGTGACATTGGTCACGTAACAGTTGCAGAAATGAATAATTGTTTTTCATTATTATTATTACTGCATTTTTATTCGTTTTATGAAGCCTATAGAGCCATAAAAAGCAAAAATCTAAACTATTTATGTTGTAAATATTGAATGGTTGCACGGCTTTATGTTGTCATTGAAACTAGCATTCGTCTAGAAATTGGTTTACATTTTTAATCATACTAGATTTTGTTGTATTAACTTTTATTGTAACTATTGTCATGCTAGCCTAAAAACTGAGACCTTCCAGCTTCTTTTCTGCATATTTACAAAGTTCGTTTTCAAGAATAACTGTTTTTTATTCACATTTGGGTGAGAGGGTGAGAGGGTTGCATGGTGGTAGAAGTGAGGTAGTTTTGACTTTAAATAGCCAATGATAATATATAGTGAAAAAGATATTTTTTGAGGGAGCTTGAGAGATATCAAAAGACAAGGAAAAACATCAATTTAAACTTATTAAATTATTATTTGAGGAAGCTCCAAAAAAAAACAATTCAAAATTATTTAATTATTATTTGAGGAAGCTCATATTTTGAAGACTTTACGGAGGTAACTACTTTGCTTATAAAGAAATATACATATAGTTGTTAGTTATATATTAGTCAGTTTAGGAGGGAAATGAAGGGGGGGGGAGGGGGGTTGGGGGCGGGGGAGCAGGGTGCCATGTTGGTGGAATAGACTTGTTGAATAGTTGGAATAGACTTGAGAATTACGCATCATACAACGTTTTCATTATAGGCTTTGGGTCTCTCTATGTTGCTGTCTAATCTGATACTGCTTCAGTCTTTCATTAGAAATGTAGATAATCATTTAGATTACTTAATGTTACTATTTTTAGGGGTTGGAGATATGCGATCAAAGGAGTGATAATCAGATTTGAATATTACAAACAAACAAAACAAAGGTAGTTACATTTCTTAATAAGTTTGATATACTCTTTTACACTCGCATATTTTTTGCTAGCATGATGACGTCACTTTCGAAATGGCTTATGGTAATTGATACTTCTTAAAACCTGGTGTTTTTTGGTTATCGTTATCTTTAAAAAGAGGTTGAGAGTGTGCTCCATAGATTTTACATTTAAAGAAAAACTCATCTTACAAAAAAAAACATACCAAAACTATCGCAAAGATCATTCTTAATAGCAATCTTGAACCTTTCAAATTTGCTTGTTTCATTTCGAAAGTTACGTCATTCAACATCTTGATGAGAAAAACTACCTGAGGAGAAGACAGTGCTTGAATATTATGTTAGTATATAGTGTAGTCAGGACTAATTACATAAGTTAAAGCTCCCAATCAACCATAAATATATATCATTTAAGTTTTAAACATTAGGTTACAAGTGCGGTCATAATGTACGTGCTGGTCATTTAAAACCAAATCCCATTATTATTATTAGGCTAAATTTGAACACATTTTTCTACGATTTCTAGCCATTAATGCAAATTAAAAATTGCGAATTAAAAAAAAATAAGTGGACTGGGCGCAAGGTTCCTTTCAACTCGATTCGATTCCTTAGTTGTAGGATTCGATTCGATTCGATTCCTAACTGTAGTTGTAAACATACAGTTTACAAATACAACCATTAAAGAATTCGAAAACTTTAAAGAAGTCGCTTACTTACCGTAATTGTAGACAAAGAATCTTCTTTTGAGACATGCCCACTTAAGTGATCGCTGAACCATAGTCAATGTCGAGTTGACTTTGGTCAGCCTAAATCTAGAAATGGATTAATTGTGTACCTTTTGTAATATTTTATTGAATGGAAAATAAGCGAGGTAAAACTTTATCGCACTTATATACAAAATATAGTGAACAAATAACTCTTGTTTATTCTAGTCTTGGCAAGTACGAATGAGATAATACAATGAAAGACACCAGCTTGTTAAGCATAACATTATTGATATGTTCGTGATATCATGCGACAAGATAATATTCCAACCAAACGAAAAATACGAATTACCAATGTGTGTGTATCACAACAACACGTACCAGTGAGAGAAAAAAATTGTCATTGACAAAGAGAGACAACAATATGCTTATACGGTTTTATTTACGATTTTTATAGAAAAATACATTTTTTCAGGGAATTCAAATAGAATGACGTAAAACTCCAATAACGTCTACAATATTATCTCAACCTTTAAACACCGTCCTATCACTCTACCCTTATAAATACGATGTAAGCAATTTCTCGAATAGTTACGAATTCCAAGTAAATTCCAGTTATTGGACGTGGTTGAGCAATAAGAAGACTTACGTTGGGTGTCGTTATATATGACCCCTTCCTTTACTGCTTCCTCAAAAAAAAATTATTAGTTTACAAGTTTTCCTTTTAACGCAAACGTATTCACATATTTTCATTTGAAGTCAGTGAATAATTCCAATTCAATGCATCTCTTTAGCGGAAGAAAGAGCTAAAGTAAAATGATGATAGCGTAAAAGCTACCATTTTGATTTTTATCCCTCCCTCCAGTTTGTTACTCAAACCTCTCATAGTGTGTTGCTTTTTTAATTGCAGTTTTTTTTGCTAATATACCCTTTGCTTACTATCAAAATACAAATAATCTTGTTTACTGAAAAAAACTTTAGTACGAGTAGGGTCTAGGGTATAGTATGAAAATCTGAAAGCCCAAAAAGACGTCATACCTATGACGTATAAAGTGAGAAACAAATTCTCAAAATAACGGTTCTCTTCGATAACTTCTATCTTTGACCAATTTTTCATGATTATATTACCCGTTATATCGTCAAACTTCTGGTCTTTATGTTTTGAATGTATTAGATAAATAAAAGGTCAATAAATCAAGCTGAACTTAAATCATAATGTACTTTCTTTGTCAATCCTACCTCCCAATTCCTGAATGATCTAGGGTAATATAAACTAACATTGTGATAAGTGCTGATGACACTAAATGTATACCGATCGGAAAAAAAAAAGATACATTTTTATACAGAAACACACTTCCATCCAGCTAGAATTTAGAATACTGTAGACAGAGCATCTGCTGGCACTATTACACTGTTACTTTACACTTGACAGTGATACTGCACAACGACACTAACAACACTATCGAAATCTCGAAAATTCATTTAGCGTTTGTTTGTCACACCACAAGTGATATTATTTATGCAAATAGGAGTAAATTTTATTTTATTTCACGTAGCCATAGAGACAGTGTGATCAACAGAAACACTGTAATGAAAAGAATAGTTTTTAACTGTACTCTCGGGTGCCGAATAAACGGGGAGTTTGAATAACCGAGTCTATTATAACTCTGTGTTTTTCTGTCACTGATACCGTGATAAAGCTAATGTTGTCCTTGTTACATTTTATTAGGCGTAAATTGACATAATCTTTGTTACAAAACCAATACCGTTCGCGTGCGGAATTTTGGGGTGAAGAAGGCATAATCGAATACATAATGAAGGCATAATGAATACTTCTTAGTTGTCTTTGTCTTTGCAACTAAAGGAAGTTTGACGTATTTGAACGGTAGCTCTCTTCTTTCCTCAATCTTTTACAGATTTAATTTTTAAATTATTTTATAGATTTAACTACCCATTTAGTGGGGGAAGTAAATTTCTTATAGCGGGTTGCAATATCTCAAATTGACATGGTATATCACAGTAAGGCTTCAGAGAACCAGTCCGATGACGCTAAAAAATGAGGTAGTTTTTCAAAATGTCAATATTGGTAGATAGTGTCACGGGGAAAAATACATCTAAAACTTATCCTAGTTATTTGCGAAAGGACTTCCAAATCGGTTTTCGTTTCTTCGTCTAAAGTTCTGTAATATACCTTGCGCTTCCAACTAGTGTAGAAATTGTGAAGATAACTAGAACCCATTCTTGTTTTGTAACATTGGATAAGTTTAGTTGAGTCTTACCCCGTGCCATTAGCATGTATTATCAGTAGATATAAGTACAATAATCATAGGTAAATAAATGAAGCTAGACTTAATTCAAAATGCGTTTTCTTGATTCATCCTACCTGCCACTGACTGCCTTAATGATAAAGACTAGTACTGAAATGAACGAATCTAGAAGAAACCTCATTTCACAATGAGCGACCTTCCGATCGCGCCTCGATAATTCGAATAACTCTTATTGCTGTTTTACTTACTTTCTTAAATTTATATGATTTGTCGATAAGCAATGAAGCTTGACCAAATTCAAATTTTAGTTAAAACACGCTAAATTAAACTTCGTGAAGAAATCGTAAGGTGAAGGATTTCGGAAACCCCTAACCCTATATCCCGAGACTAGATAAATAACTTACCAAAGGGTCAAAATGCTTAGGTATGCTGGTACTTTAGATTTCATCTCTTATAATTCTCATAATTCATCTCTCAAAGTATACTGCACACTGTATAATACAGCAGTATAATACAGTGTGCAGTATATTGAAATTGAAACGTTTGTATCATTACGCTAACTCGTAATTAGTTCAAATTGACACAGTTCAACGGCCCAGATACTTTTAACGGGAAGTAACACCATGTCTAGGTTGAATCATAGTTAATAGCCACTACATGGTTTGGAAACTCAAAACAAATAATTTGTGCAGGGTTAAATTCTCTTTCGGTAGTGAAAATAGTTTGTTCTATTGTACGAGTTTTTTAGGTGATTAGTAAACAATAGGAAGCTATTAACTTAACCCGGCACAACTGTTCACAATAACATATTTTATAGTTTCTAAACCGTACCAGTCTATAAACTATGGTTAAATTAACTTGCTGAATCTTAGTAGCGTTAGGTCTAAAAGGTTAAAGTGCCCGGTAAAGTGTTCGGGGTATAGAGTACAGTCCGTACGTGTTGTGTTACATGACTCCGATAGAATAAATGTATGCATTGCAGAACTGAACTGACGGGCTAAATAAGTAATGCACATAGCATGTACATAAGGAAGTGGTCTATAGTAAGTGGTAAAATTGTCTCGTCACTGCTTATCAACATAAAACAACTAGTTGGAATTGTCGGAACAGATGGGACAACTTGCTTGTGGTTACAGATTTATCCGCCCTTAATTAGCTGGAAAAAATCTAACTTGGTGTACAAACGTAAAAAACTTAGAACCCAGTGACAGTGTAAGTAGTGCTTATACACATACTAGGGACTGAGTAGGAAGTAACACCTCTACTTCTACTAAGCTCTACTAAGCTCCTAAGTCTTAAGTCTACACTCGACAACGTTGTTTGAGACAACTAACGCTACCTATACTCATAACTTTTACTCTCTGCCTTACTTGTGGCTATGATTTTCGAGAACCTCTTCTCTTCATTCCACTTGTGGCTATCATTTCTGAGTTCCGAGTAAGTCTCTACATATATATATGAGAAAGAAAACAATTTCCCAGTAGTTTTATCTCTACATTTGCGTCATGGAATGGAACATTTACTACTTCTTGGGTTATTGCATTGTAATCGCATTATACTGCAGTGTATATCGCATTACAATTTTTTATACAAATTGGAAGTGCAAGTACAAATTAGAAATACAATACAAATTAGAGCAAACGGAACGGGACCGAACCAAAAAGAAACTTCATCAATTAATGAAGCAAACTCGGACACGTCTAAACCCAATGCGCTATATACAATAACTGGAACTGCAGTCACTTACACAGATTGTGGGGACGTATAGGAAACATCTTCTTAAAATGCTTATGCTTAATTCCTCATATATTCTTTCAAAGATTAATGAAAAAAAATATACAGATTTTTTTCTTTGAACACGACTTACTCACCGGTTTACTGATCCCGATATATTTTATGAACAAGATTTCATTAAAACTTATCATTATTTATATTTTTTTTACCATTTTGGTTGATCTGACAGAAGTTTTAGTTTAGGTTCAATAAAGTCGGTTGACAGAAGTTGTCAGTGTAAGCGCTTACTATCTACGTTCCTTCGACACAGTTTTAGTGAACCCGAAATTGCATAATTTTTTTCCGGACAAAAATAATATATTTTCTAAAAGTGAAAAGTACAAAAGACTTCTTTTTAAACGGCGCTTCTAATGATATATAAGAAGTTCGTTTTAAATATGGGGTCAATAAACATGTGCAGGAAGGTGGTTTTAGAATTACTAAAGTCGGTTTTGTTCCTATAAAAGCAGAAACTATCTTACAGGGAGTAAGTAATTTTCCGCTATTAGTGTTTATCGTACCCAGTTCATTTTTACAGTTAAATATAATGATTTTTGACATTGAAATGTAAGGTATTTTATAATAGTATTTAAAAATATGCCGGGTACGATAAACAGTATTAGCAGAAACTATCTTACAGGGAGTAAGTAATTTTCTGTTATTAGTGTTTATCGTACCCAGTTCATTTTCATATTTAAATTTGTCTTTTTGAATTTTAAAATGCGATAATTTAAGGTGGAATCACAATTCCTATTGAAAAACGTCTATGCTTGCTTGTGGAGGTTATATAAAAAGACCATACTCTATAAAGATACTTACATTTTTTACACATTTTAACTTTTGTAGCAATTCTAAAATCTGTTAGTAGGGTTTATTGAAGCCGACTTTTTTTTTTTTTTGCGCCAAATTCGATTGGTTTTCAAAAAAAACGAAATGACAAGGGTTTTTATTTTAACTAAAGTATACAGTGCGATGTATAAAACTAAATTTTATGCCGGCCTCAGTAAACATGTGTTTTGCGCCGGATACGATAAACCGGGTTTTGTTCCTAAACTTTTTTCTTTGTTTGATATATCTGTTCTGCTCTGATAGTAATTTTCACAATTCTTCAGAATTTTGAAGCGTTAAAATTCTTTATATCCTTCTATTATAATGTTGTTTATGTGCTCATATGGCACCGAAATTTGAACTTATTTAATTGAGGTCCGCGGCAACGCCTCAAACATCAAAACACATAGGAGCGAAGTTGCTCGTGAAAATCAACTTGAATTTCTTCATTGAATAGTACTAATGTGATATCACTGAACTCCATAGTCGCTTGCTTGGAGTAACCTCGTCTACACCAACTACACTTTGGGGATTTATATCAAAGTTTATACTTATTCAACTTGAGCATCAAAGCAATGTCCGTTTTGTATTGTCTCAATAGTTTTATATCGAATTTCCGATGTAAGATAAATCAGGACAAGTTTTTCAAAGTATGTTTTTAAATATCACTTGTTCAAGGACATTCATTTTTAAAATATTATAACACAATTTTATAACATCTAAATGTTGACTAATAATGAAGTTGTTTAGGCAAGTTTTTTGTTAAATAGTGAAACCATGTAAATAATAAATTTAGTAATATTTCTTTTTGGTAGCTTTTTCTAGTGTTAGATCTATTTGTAACTGTTTGATACATTCAAGGAGAACTTTTTTTTTCAGTTATTCGATGTCAAAGGTAAAAGTGATAAATGTTTGAGTGAATATAAAAAAGTGGGGAAGGAGCTGGTATGGAAGTGTTTTTAATAACCTTAGGCTTTTTTAGTGTTCTTATCCATGGGAAGTTACAAAGGATCCCCCTCAAGATCTCGTCTAATATACAAGTTGCAAGATTTTCCTCTGGCATTCTTCAGAATGACCAATTTTCTCTAAATTTGTAAATGTTTTTGTTTGATATGTTACCATCTGTTGTGATTATTACGTCATAAGTGGGAATACCCAAAATCTGTTATTATTAAGTCATTTTTTAAATGAAGTCATATAAGGTTTTTTGACCAATCTTTGTTCGTTTCAGAACAAAGGATATGATACCATGAATAACAAGTATCTAAGCAACTATAATTGATGTAGAATTAAATAGTCAACTAATTAAAAGAATCAAATCAAAACAGAAAAAGACATCAGATTTTATTGTAATTTATTTATCATTCTGAAGAGCAACAACGAAAAGCTTTAATGTTTACAAAAATAGTTTTTATTTTCTTGCTGATTTTCTGATTCCCATCCCCCAATATTACTCCCTATTTTATTGTAAAATTCATCTTAATTTTACTAATATAACTCTTTGGTAGGAGCATTTTAGCTCTGATAAACTAATATATCCATTTCATTTGGAGATTCTTTTTGACGTTACGTGACAAAATTACTGCATCCTGAAAAATTATAAATAATATATCTATTTTTTTAGAATCCAAAAGTAGGATAACCTTTAGGAAAAGTCACGAAAAATCAAGTTTATAACATTCGTATTTACTGAGAAAGTACTAATCAAAACTTATGCTGGTATTTTGTATCCTCCCTCCCCCACACATGACAAATATGGTTAAAATATTAGATGAAGGTCTAACCTTGAGGGAAGGGTGTCTAAAAATATTGATTGAAATTCGAAATATTTATAGGAGGGAAGAACTACAACTTGACTGACTGATACATTACTTTCATTTAATCTTTATAACTTTACTTTTAGTTGTGATAAGAGAACAGTTAATAAAATATATATGAGTATTTACAATATTTACAGTAAAAGCAAGGGAATATTAATATATTTATTTATATGTATTTGATAAAATTTGAGTTTTTCTTTTCGTTTTTTATCTTTTCCATAAGAGGAAAACTTCGATTCATATCCACATGAAATCTACTATTCTAAGTAATTTGTTCTTTCTGTTTTTGAATTGTTTTTAAGGTAGCTCTTCTAGAAACTCTCAAAGATGTTTCGTTTCATTTATTCATACAAAGATATTCTATGTAACATGCCTATATTAAGCAGCACTCACAAGTGACTCCCACGTTTCCTTTGTACAATATATTTACACGAACAGTCTCTTCTGCTCAACCATGTTTGTTGTAACGTGTTTATTTGCCGCCATCTTACATGGTGTTTTAAAGTTACAGTTGATCACCTTGTCTCGACAGAAACTAAAATAAAAGTATAAACTAATCACTCAAACGTCATAGGAGTTATTTTATATATTGCAACAGAGAGTCAAACTATTGGATAGTCCCAATAAAAATAACTTTTTAGAGAATTAGTTTTATGCCAAAAGAATGTTAATTTTCTATAACCAATACTTAACCTCAAATGATCAAATAATAACCGTTAGCAAATCTATACATCAAGTATCCAAAAAATTGAGTTTGGTTTAGTCTTAAAATTTAATAAATATATAACAATCAAAGTTTGTTTACCAAAAATTGCATCGATTTATGAAGTGCGCTCCATGTTGATACTGCTTCCCTTTATATATGCAGCCTAAAAAAAGAATTGGAAAGTAAATCATATAAATTCAGATTAGACTGATTTAATGATTGATAATCGGAAAAAAGTATTTAAGTAAGTAAGTAAGTAAGTAAGTAAGTAAGTAAGTAAGTAAGTAAGTAAGTAAGTAAGTAAGTAAGTAAGTAAGT
>JAYJMJ010307457.1:19959-71239 GCA_036873875.1 Laminaria ephemera | reverse complement strand
CCACCACCAACATGGCTTTAGCGATTCTCTTTGAATGACCGTGACGAATAATCTTCTCGAACGGTTTAACCACTAGGTTGACCAAAGAACATTCGTTACGGGAAATTAGAGATGAGTAAAAACTATGTTGTTGTTGGCGGAAGCAAGGGAATCGGATTAGGGATCGTCAAGCTTCTTTCCGGACGCGGTGACAATGTTGTCGTGCTCAGCCGAACTCCAGGCGAGCTCGAAGGAATCGATAACGTCAATCAATTCGTGCTCGATATTTCAACCGATGAAATTGACCCGGAGATGCTTCCCGAAACAATCGACGGACTGGTCTACTGTCCCGGCAGCCTGAACTTGAAGTCCTTCAAGTCACTCAAGCCCGACGTCTTTCGGTCTGATTTCGAAATTAATGTTGTTGGCGCAGTGAAGACCATTCAAGCTTCTCTTGCAGGCTTGAAAGCCTCCGGCAACTCCAGCATCCTGCTCTTCAGCACCGTAGCGGTTGCTCAAGGGATGTTTGCTCACGCATCGATCGCGGCCTCCAAAGGAGCGATTGAAGGCCTGGCTCGGACACTGGCGGCCGAGCTCTCACCCGAAACTCGCGTTAACTGTATTGCACCCGCATTGACCGATACATCGCTCACCAAGCGATTCTTTTCCAGCGAAGAGAAAGTTGCCGCCATGGGTGAGAAGTATCCACTGAAGCGAACAGGGACGGTCGAAGACTTTGTCGGTATCGCAGATTTCTTATTGAGCGACAAAAGCAGCTGGGTAACAGGACAAGTCATCGGCGTTGATGGCGGAATGGCGTCCATTCGCAAGTAACATCGCCTACCAACTCTTTTCAATCAATCTACATGCCTGCCATCCATAAAAGATGGCAGGTATTTTTGGTTTCTACCCTATCCACGCTCTTCTTTCTCCAGCAGTTGGTTCACCCCAAAACGCGTTGCTTAAAAGGGTTTCAGGTTGCTGGCATCGAGATTTCCCTTCAAATGTTCCCTGCGATAGGGTATTTCCTTAGCTGGACGGTTTCTCAGAGAAGATAAGAGCCTGATAACCTTAAAAGTTGGCATGAATTTTTCGTGAACCATCGAGAATTTGGCACGTACATTTTTCTTTCCAGCTCACCGCGTTGTCAAATGGACCAAACCTAAACATACTAAGAACCTAAAATTTACATTTTAAAGTTCGAAACATTCAAAATCTAAGACCATTTGGACCACGTTCCAAATCGATCATGCCGACTCATGCCAGACGCTTCCAACCAACAAATTACAAACGACATTAGCGGCGAGCAGCTCGGCGACTACCGGCTGATTCGTCGACTAGGACACGGCGGCATGGCCGATGTCTACCTGGCTGTCCAGACATCCCTGAAGCGCAATGTCGCACTGAAGATTCTCAAGCCTGATTTGGCCACCGACAAATCTTATGTTGAGCGTTTTTACCGCGAGGCTCAATCTGTCGCGACGATCGTTCACACGAACATTGTGCAAATCTTCGAAGTCAATCAAGCCAACGGTTATCACTTCATCGCGCAGGAATATGTCCGCGGTCGCAACCTGAAACAATTCCTGTCACGTAACGGTGCGATCGAAGCGTCGTTGGCCACTAGCGTCCTTCGGCAATGCACGGCCGGCATTCAAAAGGCTGATCAGCTAGGCATCATCCATCGCGACATCAAGCCAGAGAACATCATGCTGACGTCGGAAGGCGAAGCAAAGATCACTGACTTTGGTTTGGCACGTCAAGGCAACCAGTCCGCCGATGCGAGTTTAACGCAATCGGGAATGACACTTGGCACACCGCTGTACATGAGCCCGGAACAAGTCGAAGGCCAAGACCTCGATGTGCGGAGTGATATCTATTCACTCGGCGTGACGATGTATCACTTGCTGGCGGGACATCCACCGTTTGATGGTGACTCGCCGTTGGCGATTGCAGTGAAACAAGTCAAAAATGAAGCGACACCACTGATAGACATTCGGCCCGATGTTCCAGCCGAACTGTGCGGGGTGGTCGAGCAGATGATGGCGAAAGAAAAAGCCAATCGTCCGCAAAATGCAGTCGAAGTTCTTAAGCTGCTCCAATCGATTCCAGTAGACTCTGGGGCCTTTGGCACGACTCAAGATCTGTATCCGCAGACTCAATTCAACACGCCCTCATCAAGCATGAAAATTGATGGGAGCTGGGAATCAACTCAATCGATGCCACTGGTACGAAAGAACCCTTGGGTCGGACGAATTGTTACAACGGTGGTCGCCGGACTGCTTGTCGCCGGCGGGCTGTGGGGTGGCTATGAAATGGCCAGCCGGACACAGGATGCAAAGATGGCGGTCGAAGAGTCAGAGCTATCTGTTCCGCGAAAAGAAACGGCTGCCCAACAGTACGCCGCTGCTTATTGGTCGACTCTTGAAATCCCTGCCGCGGACTTTGACAAACGAGAAGCCTGCTGGCAGGCGGTACGAGAGTACTTTCCGTTAGACGAAGTAGAAGACCAAGCAGTCACCAAGCTTTATCACCAGCGAGCCCAGTGTCGCCTCGGTGAAATCTACCTGGATTCGAAACGACTCGATGAAGCGGAGGCAGTTTTTATAGAGCTGGCCAGCCAAGAGGAGCTTTCGCCAATGTTTGCCGCGACTGGCCTTGCCGGCCAAGCCGTCACTTTGAGCTACCGCGACTTGGCATACTTTGAAGATGATCCCGACGGAAAGCGCAATCGAATTCGTCAGTTCTTGCTCGACATGATCAAGGACATCGGCTTGCTCAATTCGTACATGCGAACCGAAGTCGACAGGCTTTTAGATCAGTATCCAGACATCGCTCAGCGGAACGAAATGAATCAAGAAAAACTGGGCCAGCGTTCTCCAGTAATTTAAGACGTCGTCTCTTGAGATTCCTGTCATCGTCCGCACAGGCGCCGCCGCTCGAACGCCCGCCCTGAAGCCGTCAGTGCGGGCGTTCTGCTAATTCTCTCGCCGAGAGTGCCATTGGGCTATCGCCCAATGGCACTTACTTTAGAAATGCTGCCCTTAAAACTGAGCCGACGGCGCTAGCCGCGGGCGTATCTGAGAGAGCTTTTTCAATGATTCTACTTCTAGGCGGAAGGCCCGCGGCTAGCGCCGTCGGCTCACAAAATCTAAAGTAAGTGTCATTGGGCTATCGCCCAAGCGGCTGAAGTTGCGGCTAATACAAGCACGAAGCGCAAGCGAGTGAACCTGCGCCTGGAAGAAATTCAGGAAACCTGACCTAAGTGCGGGCGAAAAACCATTGGCTTGCCCGCCGGGCTGGTACCAACTTTCAGCTCGCACTACGCCTCTTCTTTAGACTTACATTCTAAAGTTCTGGTTCATCCAACCCCAAAGCCTGGCACCGAGACTTCGATAACCGGTGTACAGCCGAGCCTTACCGCTAAGTCCAATTTTCAAATGCGGGTTCTCTGAGTTGAGCGGGGCGCTGGCGTAGTACTGAAGACTTTGGTGGTCATATTGAGCGACCATTTCCGAAACCAAATCGGGAAGCTGCACCTGCGAACCACTTTGTCCACCTTGCCCAGGAGGTTGCATCGAAGCTGTGTAGTTTTCTCGATTGACGGACCGGTCAGTTGGGCCGAACGCTCTAATCTCTGACTTGATGGTCTCGCCAGGAACTGAATACAAACGGATCCTTGTTTCTTGCCCTTCTTTAACATCTCGAATCTGCTGCTCTGTCAACAGAATCACCGCTTGCCATTCACTCATATCAGCAACCTCGCAGAACCGTTGCCCCGGCATCGCCGTTACACCCACGTGGTGGCCGCTAAGAAACGGTTGCATATCTGACAATTGACTCTCATCAACTGAATCACCAGAGTGTTGATAAGGGGTCTCAAGCACAGTACCGCTGATCGGTGCTGAAATATCCAAAAACAGAGCCCGCTTTCGTAGCTCCAGCAGCTTCATCTCTTGCTCTTGAATTTCGGCCACAACGGTCGGCAGCTGTGCCATCGCAGCAGGCGTGCTTGCGCTTTGCAGTTGCAACGAATCAGCCGTGGCTTGCTTGATCGCGAGATTGCGTTCGGTATCAGCAACCTGTCGTTCCAACTCAAAGTTTATCAGCTTGGCGATGCCCTGCCCTTTAACGACTTGATCGCCAGACCTTACGTAGCACTCTTTAAGAACTCCCACTTCTTGCACATTCACACGCTTGATGTCGCGAGGAAGAATGATCGTCTCGCAACTCAGATAGTGCGGGTAAGGAATGAATAACAATGCGCCGATTACTGCCAAACCAATGACGGTACCAACGGTAAAGCGTACTTTTTTCACTTGGTGCATCCGCCCAGGAACAGACATGTATTTATAAAGCTTATACGCTGGCATGATCACGATTCCAATCATGGAAAAGAGAGCAATGCCGATTCCGATCGACTCCAGCCCGTACGGCTCGAGCCATTTTATTAAGAACAAGAGGATGGAGAACATGATCACCCATCGATACAAAAACGCCGCGACGGTAAACGCTGCAAACGCCCACGGTCGATTAGTCGGCATCAATGGATCTTCGGGCATCTCCAAGCCCAGCCAATGCTCGCCCATCAATGTGTTCAAAGCTTTGCTGGATTTCTGCTGCAAGTTTGGAATCTCCAGCACGTCGCTCATGATGTAATAACCATCAAATCGCAACAGCGGGTTTCCATTAAACAGGATTGTACTGATGGAGCTAATGAGCATGACGCGCAGACAGATATCCTGCATCAATCCCGGTTGGACAAACCACCACGCAAACGTGGCGATCGTCGCCAAAATGACTTCGACGTACATTCCAGCCGCACCGATCGCAGCGCGATGCCATTTGTTCTGCAGTCGCCAACTATCCGACACATTGCAATAGAGACAAGGCGTCAACACCAGCAACATAAATCCAATCTCATGACATTCACCTCCCAATCGTTTACACGATAGCCCGTGGCCAAACTCGTGAAAGATCTTGGTAACGCACAAAACGGAAACAAACAAAAACCATTGCCGCGGATCAAAGAAGGCGTCAAAACCAGGCAGCTTTGCGGAGAAAGCTCCCCAATTCATGATCACACTAAAGAGAGCAACCGAAGCAGCAATCATCGTGAAGATCACTGCGGGCTTAGTGAACACCCACCAGAAAATTGGATTCAAAAAGTTCAGAATTCGCTCAGGATCGAAACCTCGATAGCGAATCGCCAAAACGTTGGAGAACGTTTGAAACAACTCCATCCGTCGGTTCTTGTCACCGCGTTTAAGTAGCTCAATGCCTTGACCTGGCACGTCTGATGTGACCAAGCCGTCTTGATGAAAACGAGTCAGCAATTGCTGCAGGTCTTGTCGTGTGATTCGTTTGGGGGAAAACTTTTCGTGGTATTTATCCTGAAGCTGATCAATCGTCTGATCGCCATCAAGTTGCTTCAACAAAAAGAAAACCGGTGGAGGAAACTGATAATACTTTTGCCCCAAAGGTTCTTTTACGACCCAAAATTCAACACCCTGGTACGTTTGCTCATCAAACGTGAGGTCAGGCCGCATTTTCATCCGCACTGGCGGACCGGAAGGCGGCTCCTGAATCGTTTTTGGTGGTGAAGGGACAAGAGACATATTAGTCAGGTACTGTGCGTTTTAATTCTGAGTGTAAAGTCTCGGTGCGATTCATAGCTAAAACCAAAGCCAGCTTATCGCTTGTTTGCAAGTGTTGTCGCACATTGCGAAGCAACAGATCGATCTTAGAAGTATGCGAACCAACTCGTCTTCAGATAATCAACAACTTGATAGAAGCATTTCGTCCGAAGCGGGACAGTCCCACAATGAATTTTGGCTGTTACACCTGCACCATTGTGAAGCAGTTCTTTGATGTCTTCTTTTTTCTCAAGGTCCACATTGATCATGCCACGAAACTGAGGCACCCCTGAGTCATCAGGATGTGACCGCAACGAAACTCGTTGAAGGGTTCCATAAAACGTTTCGTTGGCATTGGTTCCCAGCGCAAACTCAACGACCAGTGGTTCATCTGATTTCGCTCGCGCTTTATCAATGTAGCCGATCTTGTTCTGCGGAATCTTGACTTCTAATGTCCAAGGACCTTCGACGTCTGCGATCGTCAGCAAGATATCATTTGGTTTGACAACAAAATCGGCGAGTCGTTTGGGCTCCCAAGTGATGACGGTGCCACCAACAGGTGAGACGATTTCTTGGTTTGCTCGTTTCTCCAGATTCAGCTGAATCATCTTATCAGTTGCCTCCAACTGCTTGCGGGCAACGGAGAGGTCTTGATTCGCTCGGCTTTTAGTCGCACTATCGCTATCGGCATTGAGAACCTGAAAGGTATAGCCATCCATTTGCTTCATAAGCACGGATCTTTGACTTTTCAAATTCTGCATTTCCATATCCGAGTCGAGACTCTTGATCGACATCAGCGGCTGGTTCTCCATGATCTCTTGTTGAAATTCAACATGGACCACGTCAATTCGTCCTGTAGTTTCAGCGTGAATATGTTTGCGAATCTGCGGCTGCAAGACGCCTGTGACTTTCATCTTGAGTTCAGTCGGCCAGAAGATCATCGCCAGCGTGAGAAGAAACAACGCGCAGAGACCGGTGATCGTCTTTGCCAGATGATCACCAAACAAAGTCTGCTGCAACCAACCAAGCTTTTTTAACACCGGCTGCATGAAGACTTCGTTGTGCTTACGAGCGTTGTCGAGTGCCAGTTGCGACTGTTCAATGATCAATTTGCAATCGTCAGCAATTTGTTCTTCAGTCACGTCAGCATCAAAATACTCAAGGACCAACGCGCCCAGCTTTTTGATTTTCTCTTTGCCACGACGTTTTGCCATATCTAAATCGGGCGTGTCGGGCGGACGGACGGCCAGTGGAATCACTGCCAAGGTCCGGCTGTGAGATTCGTCCAGATAGTCGTTCACCTTTGCGGCAACTTCTGGTGCGATTCCCTTTGTGTCTCCGATAATCCAAAACGTTGAGTCTGCACTCACGCTCGCGGTGGCGACATTCCCGAGCTTGCGAACCACGTTGGCTCGATTGTCAAAGCGATCCTGACTACTGATGGCGATGATTTTACAGTTTCGGCCGTTCCACTTTCCAACGCTCACGCGGTCACAGTTAAGCACGCGACGTGATTCGTTAGCAATCGCATAAGCTGTTTCTTTGATGTCAATCGAACGATGGACTTCTGAAACGAACTCCATTTTCTCAGTCCACTTGCCAGAACTGTTGTCGAGTTTGGCCAAGTCCTGCTGCTCATGCCAGCGTTGGAAGAGAGTTGCAACCTGTCCAAGGAACCGCAAATAGCCTTCTTGAGCCGGTGTTGAAATGCTGCCACGCTGAATCAGTTCGATCGCTCCGCAACAATCTTTGGTCCGCGTGAACACAGGGGCAAAGAGCATCAAGAACGCTGCAGGATTTTCACCGCCGTCAGCGCTGTCAACAATTTTGGAGCCAGTAAACGATTCTGACTTTACCCCCATCGGCATCTTTGAATTAACAACGTCGAGAATGGCTTTGTTATGTTGCTCGTTGTCTTGGGCCAACACATCTCGAGCCTGATCATGCGGAGCTTGGCCAGCATGATGGGTCAATTTTGGGGCGCCATTTTGAGTGACTTGCCAGAACAGCGCGCCATGAGCGCCAGTCATTGCGACGACACGAGTTAGGACTTCGTTGCAATACTGATCGAAATTCGATTCTGACTTTGCCATTTCAGCAAGCTGTCGAATCGTTCGCCGAACTTCGTCTTTAATTTGCTCAGCGTTCGCCTGCTCAGCCTGCTGTTTTTGTTGGGATTCGGTAGTCGACATAGAAACTCTTGACCGCCACAAACTGGGCGTTAGATCGAAAAAGAAGTACCCAGTTATTATAGATTTGCGGTATCACAATTGGAACATTTTTCTTTCAGCGCAAGGCAACTACACCGAATTGAGTCCGATTTATCCGCAGACCGAATGCAGCTTACCTGTCAATCAAAGTTGTCCAAAATCGGATCAAGCCCCATCTCACGCTGTGACTTTGCCAGCTGCTTTTCGTTGAACATGAGGATCTTTCTCGAACGATAATGCTGATTCTCCACTTTTTTCTGGGCTTTATTGAACAGCCTGATCCAAGCGACCCTCGATCGAGCCCGACTCAATTTGCGAATCCGATCGGCTTTCTGCTTGCCAAACGCAGATTCCAACAGCTTGTCCTCAGCACATACGTAGAGCTGGACAGATCCCGGGTCGCCTTGGCGTCCACAGCGTCCAAACAACTGCTGGTCGATACGACTCGACTCATGCATTTCTGTCCCCACCACATGAAGACCACCCAGCTCCCTGACCTCCGAATCGAGTTTAATATCGGTACCACGACCAGCCATGTTGGTCGCCACGGTGACGCGCCCTTTTTGACCCGCACTTTCTACGATCTCGGCTTCGCGTTCTACTTGCCGCGCGTTGAGGACTTCGTGTTCAACTCCTGCAGCGCGAAGCTTAATGGAGACCTCTTCGGATTTGGCAATCGAACGCGTACCAATAAGAACCGGTCGTCCGATCGCATGCTCTGCTGCCACATCGGCGACGATCTGGTCAAGCTTCTCGTCTTCGGTATGGAAAAACTTGACAGGTCGCTCCACGCGAATTCGTGGCTTGTTGGTCGGAATTACTGAAACCCCCACGCCGTAGATCTTTTTAAACTCTCGTGAAGAAGACTTAGCCGTTCCCGTCATGCCTGCCATATGCGGATAACGACTGACAAAAGACTGCACGGTGATTTTGGCCTGTGTCGCGGTGTCGACCGTAATCTTCACGCCTTCTTTGGCCTCAATGGCTTGATGGATACCACGGCTCCATCGACGGCCTTCCGAAATACGTCCGGTGGCTTCGTCGACAATGACGATTTCGTCTTTGCGAACGACGTAGTCTTTATCAAGTTTGTAATCTCGATCAACTTGAATTCCACGCTCGACAAAGTCATACATCTCCAACAGGCCTACACCTGCCAATACTTCCGGCTTGCCACACTCGCGAACCAGCGCTGTTCCCTCAGGTGTTAGATCTACTTTGCGTCGTTCACGGTCATACCAATAGTGCAAGTCCTCTTCGAATCGCGGGGCAACCTCTGCCGTCCAGCTGTACAACGATTTTTGTTGCTCCTGAGTCGAGTCATCTCCTGCAGCCGAAATGATTAGCGGTGTCCGCGCGTCATCAATCAAGATACTGTCGGCTTCATCGATCAGAATAAAGTGTGGCTTGCGATGCACTGGTTGCGAAGCCGCTGCTTCAGCCACGCCTCCCTTGGCACCACCATGCCAAAGCTCACGCTGTTTTTGCTCGCGTTGCATCGAATGATCACGCAGGAAGTCGAATCCAAACTCTTTCATCGTTCCATAGGTGATATCGCATTTGTAGGACGCACGCCTTTGCTCGCGAGACATTTCGGACTGGATAACGCCAACGGTCATTCCCAGTGCTTGGTAGACAGGCTGCATCTCCATCGCATCACGAGAAGCAAGATAGTCGTTGCTGGTTGCCAGTAGCGTGCCACGTCCGGCAAGTGCATGAACAAACATGGGCAAGGTCGCTGTCAGCGTCTTTCCTTCGCCCGTTTTCATCTCGGCGACTTGTCCCTGACACATCGAGCATCCGCCAAGCAGCTGAACGTCGTAGTGTGTCATCTTCAATTCGCGTTGCGCAACAGCTCTGACAAGTGCAAACCCGCGCGGGATCAGGCTGTCTATCTTTTCAGATTTCCGAGACTCGAAACCAAGGTCGAGCACGACATCACGAAGCTGTTCACTGGAGTACGTTAGATACTCCTCAGTGAGCTTTTTGATCTTGGGTATTAGAAAACCGGATTTCACGTCTGTATATTTTCAATGTGTCGAGAAGAATCGAGATCATCGCCAGGTAGTTGGCGACATTGCAACGTGACTCATTACGACTATTTTGACGCCTGAAGCCCGTCTTTCCATCATAAGTCGAGCCTGAAACTGAATACAGTCCCACGTTTGGTTTATCGGTAAGAATGGAGAGAATCGCGAATGCTTGAATCGGTGGCCGTAGAATCCTATAGTCATCCTCTTGGCTTTTCATCGCTTCAGGTCTCATTGTTTGACTCGCACTCTACTTGTGCGCCTGAGCCCACCAACAACAAATCAACTTACGGAATCAGATACTATGACCAAACCAACAGAACCTGCCGAACTTTACGCGTGGCTCAAACGAGAAATCTCCAAACTGGAAGATGAGATGGACGCGATCAAGGACGACGTCATGAAGATCGTGACGGATAAGGACGGTGAGTACGAAGGTGACGGCTATACGATCAAAAGCCAAAAGAGACCCAAATACAAATTCTCTGACACGTACGAATCAAAAAATGGTGAATTGAAGAAGCTCCGAGCGGAAGAAATCGACAACGGCACCGCCACCATCGATGGCTATACCGAGTTTGTGAAAATCAACTTCAAAAAAGAAAAGAAGGCGTAAAAGAGAAGCAGACGCAAATCGCTATCTTCTGTTGAACAAGTCAATCCAACAGAGCAGCTTGAAGAATGAAAAAAGCACGTGGGCGAAACCACGTGCTTTATTTTTTTCATCGACCGCCGTTTTCACAGCCGTCGCTTCACCCGAAAATTCGCTTAGCAACCAAGAACAACGTCTGTGTTGGCTGACGGGCCGGAGTTGTTAACTGTCAGGCTCTTGTTTCCGTTGGCGTCTGTATCGAGAACATCGAAACAGTCATCGGCCAAGTTACCGATCAGAATGTCAACAGCTTCGAAGAAAGCACTTGACTGAGCACGTGTCTCGGAACCCGCAGTCGAGATAATATTGCCTGCCGAACGTAGAATTAAGGTGTTGCCTGCGAGACTGTTTCCAGTCAAGAAGTAACCGTTGTCTCCAGCAATGTTTGTATTGCCAGTCGAATTAAACGTCAGTGAAGCCAGCGACAAGAAATCAGACGCGACTCCGTTGGCATCGACTCCCGTCCCTAGGTTGATCAAGTCACCTGTCACGTTCAAGTTTCGTTGAACGGTGATTCGAGCGTCTGCGGCATCAAGAATGTCACCAGACCCGCCATCGGCGATCAATGTCATTGAGTTGGCTCGGCTCACACCGGCCAAAGTGATCGTACTATCTTCTTCGATCATCACGTTGCCGTTACCGTTGGTAACCAGAGTCAGCGTGCCGACATCAAACGTGGCGTCAAACGCATTGCCGTTGCCATCAACTCCAGAGTCGCCAAGAACGATTCCGCCATTGTTGGCTGTTGTCAAACGTGCGTTGCCAGCCACATCGACATCAGAATTAGGACCATCAGTGATGGCTCCGCCTGAGTTCAAACGTAAGACGTTGGCGTTGTTGTTTCCACCAATAACAGTCGGGCTGTCTTCAGTGATATTGACGATGCCAGTTTCACTAACATTGGTAGCAAACGTGATTGAGCCTGCATTGAATGCATCATCAATCGTATCGCCAAGAAAAACATTGTGACCAAAGAAAGCGGCTGACCGCGTTACGTTGGTCAATGCGTTAGCTGAATCGGTGATGTCGCCATTGGCATTGATCACAGAATTGTCGGCAGTGTTGACCGACTGAACGCCGTCCATGTTCACGTCGGAGATATTCAGAGCACTGTTCTCTGAAATCTTAAACCGGCCGTCAGTTCTAAAATGAACTGAACCAGCATTGAAAGCATCCGTCTGCGTATCGCCAATGTTGACGCTTTCGGCATCAAATTCTGCCAACAACTCAACAAACACGCGAGCGTCCGCTGAATCTGTAATCGCACCAGCGGAAGTCAAATCAAAACGACGAGCGCGGTTTTTTGTTTCAATGATGTGGCTCGACGAATCTTCAGTCACGAAGTAATCGCCAAGTGTAAAGAAGTATAGCGAGCCCGAATTGAAGACATCGCTGGCTGAATCGCCAAGAACGATATTGTCGCCTTCAAGACCGGTTTGGCGAACAACATTGATTGATGTTCCAGCGGCATCACCGATATTTCCATGCGAGGCGATATCGAGCGAGTTACCCGTATTGGTTCCAACAATGTCGGTGTTCGAGTCTTCTGTTACGTGAATGTGGCCAAGCGAATTCAACTGAATGGTGCCAGCGTTGAAAGTATCCGTACCGTTTTCGCCAAGACGAATTCGGTTAGCTCCATTGATATCCGCAAGTCCGTTGACCGTAATAGTCGTTGTGCGACCGTCGTAGACTCCACCTTCAGAGTCAACGTCAAGCGACCCCATCGTGCTCGTTAAGAAGATTGTGTTGGTATCTTCTTGCAGTTGTACGTGGCCTGAAACATCAAAGGCTGACCGGAAGAAGTTCGTGACGTCTGATGGGTTATCACCCAACGTCACGTTGGCTGCGTCGAATCGACCGTCGCGTCCAATCTCCATAACAGCACCAATACTGTCAGTCACGTCGCCACCGGCTGTGACAATGAAGTCACCAGTCGTGCGAACGATACTGAAATCAATATTGTTGGCATCTGAGATCACAGCTGTCTGACGAGTACCAGCAGTATTGAGACTGACAGTGTTGAAGTCATTAGTGCTGTTATTAAGTCCGATGGCATTATTGCGAGCATCAATGTCGGTCATGCCGCCAACAGAGACGCGGCCACCAGTGCCGTCTCCGACGCGACCGTCTGTACCGACCAATGTTACAGTCAAGTTGTTGGCAATGTCATATTGGCCGTTAAACGTTACCGAATTCACGTCGGTGACTGTAATGGACCCGACGCCACGGTTAGCAGCGTTAGTAAATGCACCACCGAAAGCAACAGCTTGCGTTGCCCTTGATGCGTCACCGTTGACAACGAACTGACTAACATTTGCTGCTGGTAACGTTTGCGTACCGGCAGTTGAAGAATCGATGTCTTGACTTGCGTTGATTGTCAAATTGCCATTGGACGCAACATCAACAACCGCCACGTTGTTGTTGTCGGTCAAGTCGATCGTCACGACGCCTTGTGCGTCGACGCCTGTGAGAGTTGCGAGTACTCTTCGGTCTTCCAAAACGTCGTAGGAAAACTTGTTTTTACGGCGATTGTTGATTACTTTCTTGGACGAGCGCATTGGGAAATGCTCCTTGATTCACAGATGTTCGTGGAACGATGTTGTTGGGATTGATTAGTGTTGCCGATCGCAGGACGCGACTGGTTTAAACTGATTTGGTGGAATCAATGGCGATGGCGAGCCTTCAGCTTCAGCCATGACCCAGGACGCTCGTCTGTTTGGGTAACTGACGGTTTGCGTCCGGATTTTCAGGCGACAACAAGCCGATGGCCGGGATTGCCGCGCGGCGGGATAATGCCGCAATCCATTCTTGACCACAAGATCAGCGGCTGGGCACTCGTTTTAAGGGGTAAGTGCTAGCTGACCTATTATGCGGGTCAAGAAAGGTTCAATGGTTTGATCGGTAAAAAACCTTGTGACCTAAAGAGAAAAACTCTACGATTCCGCACCAATCCAGTTATTTGTCAAATTGCGCGCTGATGCGACTTCATTTCCGACTTTCTTTTCGCTTTCACTAAAGGTCACGATGCAGAACTTTGAGTTCAAGCGTGGCGGTAGAAAATGCTCAGTGTCAGGCACCCCTTTCCAACCTGCCGAAGAGTTTTACTCAGCCTTAATTGAACAAGCCGATGGCTCCACAGAACGAGTCGACTTTTCCAATGACAACTGGGATGGTAAGCCCGAACATTGCATTGGGTTTTGGCGGCAGCGGACTCCGGATCTTGAAGGTGGGAAAGTCTACTGGGCACCTCCAGACGTATTGATGGCTTACTTTCAACATGTTCTTGATCAACCGAACAAACAAGACACCGCGTTGGTAATGTCTCTGATTCTCCAACAAAAGAGAATCCTGTATCTCAAAGACCAACGAGAAACAGATGAAGGCAACTACATGATTCTGCTCAACCGCAGGACCAAAGAATCATTTGAAGTTCTTGAAGTCGACGTGACTCCTGAACGGACGGTCGAAATTCAGGCCGAACTGAGCGAACAACTATTTTCTGACCAACCCATGGTCGACGACTCACATCTGCAGGACTCGGAATAAGCCATGTCGTTTTTCACGTTAACTGAGCCTGCCAAATCTGCCAAGAAACCGCTGCGTTGGCAGGCATTGCTACCAGCGATATGGATTACCTTGGCGATGGCGATGCCCGTTGAAGGCCAATTGTTTAAGCGGTTCACGCAGCGTGAACCTGAAATCCCGATCGTCTTCGACAAGACGCCGTCCAAGCAACAATTGCTGATGGCACTTCAACAAAACATCAGCCAAGTCAAACAGCTAAATTCGACGGTCAAGATTTCGCTCGATGGAACTCCCAAACTCAAAGGGAGCCTACAAATTGAACGCCCAAAACGAATGCGAGTCAAAGCCGGCTTGCTGGGCATCTCGGAACTGGGTGTTGACGTTGGCAGTAACGACAATCTGTTTTGGGTTTGGACTAAAGCCAATCTTCCCAATCAAAAACCAGCCATTCTTTATTCGACACACGAAGCCTTCAAAAGAAGTTCTGGCGCAATTCGTCAGTCCATTCCGCTGGAACCGGCGTGGTTAATGGAAGGGCTGGGGCTTTTTGAATTCGATCCGACGGATGTTCATCAAGAGCCTTCTCTGACCGAGACTGGCCACTTGCAACTAATTACGATTCGCCGAACTCCTACGGGGCCTCAATACAAAGTCAGCCTAGTCGATCCGCAGCGAGCCATTGTGGTGCAGCAAACGCTATACAACTCACAACGTCAAATCATTGCGTACACCAATTCGACTGAGCATAAGTACTATCCCGAACATCGAGTCAGTTTGCCGCACAAATTGGAACTGTACCTTTATCAAGGCCAGCAAGTCACCAAGATGATTGTTGAAGCCGGAGAATTCGAATTCAATTCACTGTACGGCGACGCCAATAAAATGTGGTCGATGCCCAATCCAGACGGCATACCAAAAATTGACTTAACACGAATCTCAGCAGGTATTGGCGGGCCACAACGTTAAGTTTTTGCTGAATGTGACTCAGCGCTAGGCAGTTGAAGTCATACTCGAAGCCGTACTTCGAACCAGCCAACCGTTTGGGCGATAGCCTAAACGACTAGGTTCAGATCTGCGATGCCCTCGTTTAGAAGCCAATGATGCGGGGTGGCTGATGACCGGCGAAGTTGACAGGACATCGCCTTCCCCAAAGAGCACTTCTGTCTAAACCGAAAACATTGCCCCAGTACAATGAGGACGTCCAGAGGCTAAAATATACCTCCACTGGGATTGAGCCCTTCACAGGGCTTACGCCAAAACAACCGCTGCCAACTCGAACTCAAACGGCGAAGAATTGCGATGCGACTTTTTGAAGGAACACAGTGGGACAAGCCACCAACATGCGAGCGCTGTGAAAAGCTTGAATCGGAATGCGAGTGCCCTGCCCTGCCCCCATCGATCGAGATCGTCCCGCCAGAAAAGCAGATTCTGAAAATCCGAGTCGAAAAACGCAAACGTGGAAAAACAGTCACCGTGATCGCTGGATTGGCGGACGACGGGTCGATTGGGGACTTGCTGACGAAACTTAAGAATTTCTGTGGCTCCGGCGGCACCACTAAAGAAGGGCTTCTCGAGATTCAGGGCGATCATGCTGCAAGGCTCCAAGGAGAGCTCAAGCGAATCGGCTACCGCGTCAAAGGTTAAGCGGTTCTTCGTAAAACGCCTGCTCGCTGGGCTGGAAACCCGAAATTGCTCTGCGGCGGGCTCCTTCCGATGGCCTCTCTCTTAAAAGTCCTGTTGGCCTCAACCAAGCCTGTTTCTTTGGTCCAGTAGTTCCAAGAGCGGAAGCATTCATTTTTACGTGCAACCAAGCCGATAAATTCTATGTTGAGATTGGTTGGTCTCGAAAAATCCCATTGGATTGACTGATTGCGTGCTGTTGCAATGATTGTCTGTTGACGGTTCTTGAGTTCGCAGCGCCAGATCATCCACGACCTGACCCGCATATTCTGCTTATCTTGACACCCGTATCCTGAACACTACATTTTAGAGTTGGTGTTTAGCCAAAGGACAAGTTCCACGTTAGCGTTCGTTCGCAGTTGAGGAGAAATTAATGACACATGTAGTTACCCAGCCTTGCGACGGATGCCGCTACACCGATTGTGTAGTCGTTTGCCCGGTTGAATGTTTTTACGAAGGCGACCAGATGCTCTACATCCATCCGGATGAATGCATCGATTGTGAAGCCTGCGTTCCAGAATGCCCGGTCGAAGCCATCTTTCACGAAGATGATGTTCCAGAGGAATGGACCAGCTTTGTTCAGCTTAACGCTGAAAAGTCTGAAGAGTGTGAGAACATCACTGAGCGAAAAGAGCCGCTGAAAAAAGATGGCGAGTAATCGCATGTCGCTGTTATATAGATAAATCAAATGGGCTGGCCGGTTGGGCCAGCCCATTTTTTTGTTCCATCACGCTTCGCTGGACGCTGCTTCAAGAATTTGGCCGGAGAACAGATTCGGGACAAGCACACAGCTCAACATCAGCCAGATTTACCAGACACCCTCAGCCAGGGCCAATGAACCTAGCCGTTTTGGCGATCGCCAAAACGGCTGGAAGAGAAAGTTAGTTCATCAGCCCACCCTCAGCCTCCTGTTCACTTCGTCCACCAAGACGATAAAATTGAACGCCTAGACTTCATCAATCTACGTAGATTCATTCGAGCTTCTTTAATTCATCCGAGCTTCTTTATGTCCAACGCATTACAAACAATTGGCATCCTAATCATTGTTGGGCTGCTTGGTGTCATTGGCTATACGGCGTACACAAGCGCGTATCAAAAGGAAGCCACGATGGAGGAAGTTCTTCAAATCGCAAGTCGCCCCACAAGTTCGATCAGAAAGATCGAAGCGGCACTTGGAGATCGGCCCAAAGAATCCATCATCCTCGAGAACGGCGAACCGGCGTACATCACAGTTCAACATTGCCTGATTGGCTGTGAAGGTTCGGACAGCAAGAAGAAGGTGAACCGAACTCCAGAAGAAGCTCAAGCGTTTGCCAACAAAATGATGCAAAGTGCTCGCGATGGTGAGGACTTTGACACGATCATTTTGAAGCATACCGACGATGCTCATCCTGGTATCTATCAAATGGCCAACACAGGGATGCCCGCCAATATGGCTCCAACCGACCCAGCCAAGAAAGTGGCTCCGCGAGAAAAACTGGTCCCCGCTTTTGGTGAAGTCGGGTTCAATCTTGAAGTCGGCGAATACGGCTTGGCTCCGTTTAGCGCTTCCAGTCCGTTTGGTTTTCACATTATCAAACGACTCAAATAGTCACCGAACAACTTGTCGATCACCATCAAAGATGATTTGCCTTTGACGTTGAATGACCATGTCCCAATCAAATCGGTGGGGAGGCTGCAAGTAATGCCGATACGCCGCCGCCATTTGCCTGGCAACTTCTGAATACGGCACGCTTCCAAAGCCAGCTCCCATCGCCGGCAACACCACGGACTTGATCTTGTCGCCAGCCTCCGCTGACACGTTGTGGCGATAAACTTCGATCAGTGCAGCCCACGTGGCAACGTAAACCTTGTCCGTCTTATTGATCGACCCAGGAACTCTCATCGTGGGCGTGTGCGCGATATACGGATACTGCTTGTTGCCAGTTGGCTCGATAAAGCTGGTGCCAATTGGCTGCTCACCGAGAAAATCGTTGAGAATACGAAACTGAACTCGCTTCATCAGATCTTCGCCGTGAACTCGAATGACCGCCGCATCAATTCCGGCGTTCATGATTCCAAACGAGTTAGCAGCGGTGACGAAACAGTCATGTGGATCAAGGTCTTCAAATCTTGATTCGATCACGGTCACGTCTGGAAGTCCGTCAAAACGATCACGAAAGCAATCGCACATTTCTTTTTTGGGATGGATTAGCCAAAGATCAATTGGTAGTGGCAAACTTAGTTCCTGGGGTAATGAAAGGTTAAAGGCTGTTGAAATTTTCGCGCTGTTTCAACTTTCGAATCGGCATACTACGCAATCGATGCCCGCGAGTCCAGTTTTTAACAAGTCTCTTGATGGCTGTTTTTGGTCGGAAAAATTAAACCTCAAAAGTAAATCGCATCGGATTTCGATTGGCAACGACGTGCGGTTGCACCCGAATCGTCAACAACTGCTCAACCGCTCCAAGGCGTTTTTATGCTTACAACCCAAACAGGCTGAGTCTCGTTGGGCAGTTGAAGTAAATAACTTCTCACCAACACAATGGTGGAATTCGAGAAAAACGTAAGCTTCTCTAGTAAGTCCCTGCGTCAGTACCTCAACTCAAACGCCATGATTCTCGTCATTCTATTGCTCTTTTTGCTGCTGGCGATTCTCTGCACCGTCACTTTCGGCTTGATCATCGGCTTAGCCAATACTGGCGAGACCGCGAGCCTGTCACTACCGATCAAAGTCGGCGTCTGCATCATTCTCTTGATTGGGTTCGGCGCCAGGTACGAGCTCGCACAAACAGGTTGCTTCCAAAGTGACGAGAGTCGTAAGCTTGCCGCAAAGCCATTGACCGTTGAGAACTTGATGCAACAAATTCGTGGCGATGAACTTAATTGGAACCAGTTCGGTTTGGCAACTACGAAATGGGAGATGGCATGTCACAGTGACTATCAAGAGACATGTCAGAGGTTCGCAATTCGGGAACTTGGAAAACTGAAGCCAGCCGCAGTAGAGACAGTTCCCGAGTTGATTGAGCTATTCAAAAAACAGGATGACCTCAATTGGAATGATGGCCTTTCGACTTGCTACCGATCTGAGATCGCTCGCGTGCTGGGTTCGTTTGGCCAGCCGGAAGCAATTTCTCCGCTAGTGGAAATGCTCCGCAAGAAATCGCTTTCCCGCGACCTCGAACCGTATGGCCCAACTATTCGATGGCATGACGAAGACACGAGATACCAATTCTGTCGACGAGGAGCAGGACCTGAAGCGATCGTGGCGGGCCTAATGCTCTTTGATGCAAAGTATCACAATGAAATTGTTGCTGAACTCAAACAGGTTCGTGCCGAGATCGAATCGTCAAAGCTAGCCAACGACTGGTCAAAGTTTGAGATCGACCGCGCGCTTCGATTCTTTGCAGCTGATTCGAAAACACAAGCCAAAGTCGTCGAATTTTTGCAGACCCCCAACTGCTGGTACCAAATGGAATCCTTAAACAAGGATCGCTTGCTCGGGTTTGCCCCGGAAAAACTTACAGCCGAACAAGTGCACTAAGCTTGATGTCCGTGTGCAATTCAAACGTTAACCGGATCGAGCCAATTCCATTTGTCTTCCGTCTCGCCAGTAAACAACCCAAAGAACGCCGACTGAATCTTTTCAGTGATTGGCCCTCGAGAACCTGAGCCGACTTCGATTTGATCAACACTTCGAACTGGCGTCACTTCGGCTGCAGTTCCAGTGAAGAACAATTCGTCAGCAACGTACATCAACTCTCTGGGTAACTGCTGCTCTTTCACAACGTATCCCAAATCCTCAGCCAAGGTCATCACCGCATCGCGCGTGATACCGCCCAAAATAGACGCCGCTAAGGGAGGGGTGTAAATAATGCCATCGCGCACGAGGAAAAGATTCTCGGCAGAGCCCTCACTGATCGTGCCAGTGGCTGTCACTGAAATGCCTTCAGCATATCCGTGTCGACGTGCTTCACCGCCGATCAACTGAGCGTTCAAGTAGTGACCGCCGGCTTTGGAAAGCACCGGAATCGAAGCACTCGTCGTCCGGCTCCAAGAAGAAACACAAACATCGATGCCTTTTTTCAGTCCTTCTTCACCAAGGTACGAACCCCATTCAATGGCAGCAACGATCGTATCGACGGGAACGTCGTCGTTTGGGACGACACCCAAAGAACCGGCTCCGCGAAAAATCAAAGGTCGAATGTACGCGCTGGATAAACCGTTTTCTGACACGGCTTTACGACAGGCATCCATGATCTGCTCTTGCGAATACTCAACAGGCATTCGGTATAGCTTCGCTGAATCGAGAAGCCGACGAATGTGAGTATCGTGACGAAAAATGATTGGACCTTTGGGCGTGTCGTAGCAACGCATGCCTTCAAAAACGCTCGATCCATAATGGAGAGCGTGTGCCATAACATGAACCGTTGCGTTCTCCCAAAGGATCAGCTCACCGTTCTTCCAAATATACTTGCTTGTTTTCATAATTCGTTCAGTTGATTTATTTTGCCAATCAAAACTCAAGTGTACCGCAACAAGAATATTTTGTGCGAGAGCTAAGTTAACCCTAGCGAAAATTTGAGTCCGCCAGTGCGATCAAAAACTCGCTTATTCTTTCTTCTCCCAAACCGCGTCCATAATCTGGTCGTATTCACCTGCTTGGGTTGGCTTGGACCAGACTTGCCAGAGGTAGCTTGAATCATCGGCAAGCGTAATTGTCTGCTTGACCTCCTGCTCCTTCGTCGGATCAGGTTTCCAAACTGAAGTCAGTTGTGGCCGACCGTCTTCGGATTTGCTTTGTTCCATGGTCAAACCAAAAGTGGTACTCCCGTCGAACGTAAAACCGTGTGAGACAATTTTGGACTGTTTTTTGTCCCAAGCAAAAATCGTCAGGTATCGACAGTAGATTTCGCCATCCCCGTCTTTGGCAAACGTTCGAGCTTCGACAAACTTTCCGCCGACGCCAACTCGGTATTCACTTCGCGCCCATAGCTTTTCGCCACCTGCCCAGTTCGAATTGACTTCCCAATTGCCAATATATGGCTTGAACGCAGCCAACGATTCATCCAGTTCCAATTCTTTGGCGGGCTCTTTAGCAGGTTTGGCAACCACCTCTTGGGTTGGTGCTTGTTGATCTGTTTCCGCCTGCGTCGATTCTTGTGCCCAACTACGATGATCTGAAAGTCCAATCGCAAAAACCACAGAGCTGAATACAAGAATCGCACGAAAGTAAATTAAATTCACAACACTGCTCCTCAAACAAGAGAACTGATCCGATTCCACCAATACGATTTGCGGAAACATTTAGGTCTAAAATCGATTGTGGCGCACCTGAGGTAGACAACTTTATCTAATCGTCAGCACGGCTTTTTAATTCACTGTTTGACAACGTTAGTACCAGGCCCGCCGTCAAGCACATCGACGCCACCGTCACCACAAATTGTATCGTTGCCTTCACCGCCGAAGATGGTGTCGTTTCCAGCCGAACCAGAAATCACATCGTTCCCGCCACCGCCGATCAAAGTATCATTGCCACCGGAACCAGTAATCGTATCGGATTGATCTCCGCCATCGATCGTATCTCTGCCAACACCGCCGAAGAGCTGATCCGCACCGCCGCCAGAATTAATGGTGTCATTTCCATTGCCGCCATACACGATGTCCGGGCCATCGGAGCCAAGTAGCGTATCCCGATAACCATTTCCAAATTGATAGTATCGCCTTTGCACCGTACCGGAGTCGATATTGTCGTTGCCGTCACCACCATAGATTGTGTCAGCACCTGCGCCCGAGATGATAATATCAGCCCCGCCCCGACCGTAGATGATGTCTTTACCATTGTCACCATAAATGTTGTCAACAAATTCGCTGCCAACAACAAAGTTGTTACCTGTTCCAGTGAACACCTTTTTCTTGAAAGAATTGGCTCCCAGAAATTTATCGTCTCCAGACTCGCCCAACAAAGTTGCACTTGCCATAATCGGACCGACAAACAAAATGTCGTCGCCGGGTCCACCGTTCATGAAAACCTTGATGTTGACTACGCCGCCCGCATTCAAGATGTCATCACCACGACCACCATTGGCATTCACACGATCAGCAATCCCGTGGAATGCAAAGTCGTCGTCGGCTCCTTTGCCGAAAAATGAAATCTCGAAATTGCCACTGCAAAAATTGTATCGTACACCGTTGAGCCGGACGATTACGTTGCCATTGGCATCATTGAAAACCTCACATACATCCCGAGCTTCTGTTCCTTGGATGACAAGTTTTCCTGAATTTGGTCTAGGAAGACTGCAATCACAAACAGGTCCGAAATTCTCAAACCAAAAATCGACGTAGGCTGACCCAGATCCTGTTGGAGCCAACGTTTGAAGTTCTGCCAACCCATGCTCAACATGATCATTACCTCCACCCGGCGTGATAGTATCGACTCCCGGCCCACCAATCAGTGAATCATCGCCTGGACCACCGACGATCAAATCATTCTGCTGTCCGCCAAGGATTCCATCGTTACCAACCCCACCGAGCAATTGATCTGCACCGCTGTTGCCCTCAATCAGATCATTGCCTTGGCCGCCGTTGATTTCGTCATTCCCTTCGTTGCCAAAAAGATGATCATCACCCAACCCTCCAACGATAATATCGTTGCCAAGCCCTCCCCAAAATTGATCGGTGCCTGGTCCACCGATCATTTCATCGTCACCGTCTCCACCAAACGCACTACACTTCTCTCCTGAGCCGCCGTAAATCAAATCGTCATCGGCACCTCCACTCGCGAAATGACCACCCGGACCACAATAGATAGTGTCCTGTCCTTCTTCGCCAAAGAGTCGAGACTTTACATTGAACTTTGTTTCTCCTCCAGAAAGGGTGTCGTTTCCGGGACCACCGTACATGTAGACCGGAGCGTTTCCGCCGACATGCAATGTGTCATCACCTTGGCCACCATGAATGACAACCCCTTCAGCTTTCTGGAAATTATATTGAGCGCCAAACCCTAAAATATCGGAGTTGTACGTGATGGTGTCGTTACCTCCATTCCCTAAAACTAGAATCGTATCAATGCGTTGGCCCGTATAAGTGGGGTCGCTATCATCGTGTGCAAATTGAAGGCTGACGGTTCGCCCATTGATCGTCACCTCCAATCCATCGGGGCCATCAACAAACACAATCGTGTCATCCAGTTCTGTCCCATGCACCCGTTGCTCCAAATAACTTTCGTCACCAAACCTGACGTCGAAGAATGTCTGGGTCCAGGCAACGACCTCTCCAGATCCGTCAGGAGCCGCTTGGGAAAAACACGGCTCGACAAGGCAGGCGGAAACCAGAAACATCAATGCCAAAGACAGAATACGGCTAGTTGTGCAATTCATGATTTAGAAGTGGAAAAAGTAAGACGTGTTGCTTGTCCGAGCAAAGATGCCGAAGCGGCAAGAAAGTTATCGGGGATTGTAACAACGCGACGGCAGCGGGCCAAAAGAAGCTGCGTTTTCAATTGCACAATGGGCTGAAAACGTGGCTTTACATAGAGGACATCTGTGGGGACTCAAAAGAATCGCCTGATTCAAGCTAAAACTCCGAGCCACCCGGTTTTCATCAAAACGATTCGCGGAAACAATTAACGTTCGCGAGAAAACTTGCTGGCATAACTTTAGCGGAGATGAGCAAACCAAATGAGCCTCGAAATGAAAACAATGCTCGACACGATGCCGCAAGTCGGTATCGTTTGCTGGATCGGTCTGCGTCCTGAAAAAGGAGCGCCCATCAAAGTCATTGATCAAGCTCAGGCAACCCTTGAGTCTGGTCTGGTCGGCGATCGTTTTAACGGTCCCGCCGGAGCCAAACGACAAGTGACTTTGATTCAAAAAGAACACATTGAATCAGTCCGCTCCATTCTCAACCGAAGCGAGTTGAGTCCTGAGTTGCTGCGACGAAATGTTGTTGTCTCGGGCATCAACCTACAAGCTCTCAAAGACAAACATTTTCAAATTGGCGAAGCGATTCTATTTGCGACAGGAAATTGCCCGCCCTGCAGCCAAATGGAAACTGCCCTCGGACCTGGTGGTTACAACGCGATGAGAGGCCATGGTGGAATCACTGCTCGGGTTGTTCAAGCCGGACTGATCGACTTGAATTCTGAAGTCGTGATGCTGGCTGACTTTGGCAAGTAGACTCTCTGACAACCCTTGTCAGCAACACGGTAGCGTCGAAAGTAGCTTTAGTCGGAAAAATTGTGGACACGGAAAACCCATACCAATCACCAAACGCAACAAGTACGGCTTTCAGTGAAGACTCGATTCAAAAACCGGCGTTCAACCGCACAATCTTCGCCCATTGCATTGCCATTTCACCAGCGTTGCTGATGCTCGCACTGTACTACTCGCTGGCAATTCACATGCACCGAAGTCTTGGAGACTGGCCGACTTCCATCGGTACATTTGGCTTTTCTCGATCGCTCGAGACTCATGCGAACTTGGCGCATGCATATTTCAGCTTGCTAGTTCTGTTCAGCATTTTCACATGGCCGATTGCAGTTTTGATTTGCTTCCGGATTCGCCGCTTCAACTTCTTACTCTACTTCTTAGGTGTTTACGCCGCATCTTGCATTGTTTGCGGCATTGCGATGTCACTTGCTCCGCCAGAATTCTTGAGATGGTGGATCGATTGAGAAGCCGCCGTCCCGAAAACATTGTTCAGAGATGGACTGGAATCGAGCGCACCAATTCACCATCGACTGGCTCCAACGGTGGATCAATCCACGGAAGCTCTACTTGTTCTTCGTGGGCTTTGGTGACTTGAGATTTAAACTCACGCGAGACTTTAGCCAGCGCATCACGAACAGTGGCAGAAGTCGCATCGATTCCGGGTAGATTAGCAACTCGCGCAGTCGAAGTACCGTCTTCGTTTTTCAAAACGTAAACGAGGCAACTAAAAACCGGCACCACAGGCCGCGCGTCACCAGTGATTGTTAGCGAAACGTCTTTCTTGGGTTCGTTTGAATCTGTGATGCCTGTGCTCCCTATACTTTGAACTCAATCGACATATCGAACTCAATGACTCTCAGTTTAAGATTTAATTCTGCGGCTCGCCGAGATCGTCGTTTACGCTTTCACTAGCATCCTCAGAATTGACGAAATTGAGTGAAGCCGAATTGATGCAATAACGCAGGCCTGTCGGTTGAGGGCCATCGTTAAACACGTGGCCAAGGTGACCGTCACATCGACTGCAATGGACTTCTGTTCGCAGCGCAAACAACGAGCGATCTTCCTTGCTCTCAACATTCTCAGCTTTGATCGAATCGTAAAAGCTAGGCCAGCCTGTTCCGGATTTGAACTTTGTGTCGCTCGGAAACAACGGCAGGTCACAGCAGACACATGTGTACGTTCCCTCTTTTTTGTTGTCCCAATACTCACCCGTAAATGGTCGCTCAGTTCCATGCTCACGGGCAACGTTGAACTGCATCGGAGTCAGCAACTCTTTCCATTCTTCCGTTGACTTATTTATCTTCGTGATAGAAGACGCAGTGGCCGAAGACTCCGTCGTTGAATCAGGCAATTCAACTCGCGTATCAAGCCCAACAACTTTCGCCACGTTCGGGAACGCGTAAAAAACAATCGCTCCGAGCGCGAGCAAGACGACGATTCCAAAAATCAACTTATTCATTTCGACAACCTCTCAATGACCTTAAACTTCTGAACAATCTTATTCATCCTCTTTCGGTTGGCCCCGAGATCCGAATGGCCAACACGAGATGCACTTCGAAATTGAATAACACCTTCTTCGTCCAGATAAAACTCTACATCGTCAACAAATTGAAACAATAGGCTTGTGAATTCGTAGTGCAGGTAGTTTTCCGTCTCTTCAATCAGTGTAGCGCGAGAAAACCCTTCGGCAATCACCGATTTGACTTTTTCTAGAGGATCGTCAACATCACCCAGCTTGATTGGATCCATGCGATGGGCCTCATCACTCGCCGTGGTCGACACACAATTGGGCGAATCTGGACATTCAGCCAGTTTGCCATTCTTGACTCCCAAGTTGTCTGGTTCTCCCGCAGTCATACTCATGGCAAATAAACCAGCGGCCGCAATGATGCCGACAATCAGCAACTTATTGATGATTCTTGAAGCGAACGGCTTACTGGCCTTCCTATCTTTTAATGACGATTCTTGGTTTGGGGACACAACAATTCTCTCTTTTCTCATGTTAGAAACGAAACCAAAGCAGCCACTAAAACAAAGCCAAGCAAAACGACAATCACGAACCAGAACATCGCGAGACTGTGCTCAGAAGACCGAACGATCAGTCCTTCGGACCATTCATCTAGCCGAGCCTGTTGCTGCTCAGCGTTAGAGAAAAGTTCGACTTCTGCCTTCGGCCCAGACCTACGCCTCTCATCGTCGCGGATCACACCAAAATATTCTATTCGAGCCGGTGGGGTTTGGGAGTCGCCAGCCTTGGTCTCGCCAGCAGATTTGAGATCGTCACCTTCTCGGTCACCTCCGTTAACACGCGGTTTCACCGATGCTGTAAAACGGAAGACTTGAATCCAACCAGGACGGCTGATCGCCTGCAACTCCAAGCCTTCGATTTGAGCCGAGTTCCCAATGTATCCGTGCTCATTGAGCCAATCACGAATGTCTCGTTCCGCAACTCGGTTTCCAATCAATTGGTTCACTTAACGTTTTCTCATGAAGTTCAAACAATCGCATCGCCCGAGCCTAATGTAGCACGGTTCACCAAAACGTTCTTGCTATGAAACAAACCGGAACCCAACTTAACAACGCGTGTTATAATTTGAGAACCGTGATCCATCTCCCTATGCAACGAAGTGAACCCAAAATCAGTCATGGAAAGAATTGAACTTGTCGTCGCCCTGATTCGACGTGTGGACCAACAGATTCATTGGCTGGGCATTTACGATGACGCTCAGAGACACATCAAATTTGTGATCGCAGATCGCCTCGAAGACGAGCAGACTCGTGAAACGGTTGCCCGCGAAGTCGCTTGGGAACTGGGCCTTGATCGCAAGCTCGACTTTCTCGTCTCCAGCATGGCTCAACTCAATCTTGAATTCGTCGATGTCTTGCCAAGCCACAGTGGTGAGAAGCATACGGTGGCATCTTTCTATAACGTCGAAGTTTATCGACAGACGGTATTGGACCAACTCGGCCAAGATCAAAGATTGACTTGGCTGACGTCTGAAGAAATCTGTCAGGGCAAGTCGCGTTCTGGAATTCAGATCGACCCGTTACTGCTTGCTTTGAATGAACGCAGCAATGTGATTCAACATTGGGAATCGCAAAGCTAACACGCCACTTCGGTGAGCCTCGAGTCCCTTCCACAGCAATGGCAAGCTTGTTTGCGATACAGTGCTGGCCAAAATCAACTCTGAGTTTGCCAATCGCAAATAGCCCGGCACAGTACCGGGCTATCGCGATGTTAATAGAATGAATGGCTAACCATTCGGCTTGCTAAATGTTGAACGAAGCAAACGCTGCGTCGAGGGCTCCTAACGCTCCCGAGCCGCTTTCCGAAACCGTTTCGACGGAATCTTCTAGCTCCAAGTCGATGCAAGCCATCTCTACGGTTGGAGCATCTGTCAAATCAACATCACTGCCAACAAGATCCATCGCATCGCCATCGGTTGTCGACGACTGAGCCATTGTTGACTGAGCCATACGGTTAGCCGTTGCTTGACCAGCCAGCATGCTTGGCCGAACAGGACCTTGCCATTCTGATTGAACAGTCGAACGATCCGTGTCAGCGATCTTTTGACGTGACGACTCAGTGGTGGTTACTTCAAGCGAGAAACTCTTCAGCATGCCACCGTCGCCGTCAGCAAAATCAAGCACTGCAATTCGCCAAACTCCATTGGCATTGGAGCCATTGAACGCCTCGAGACTGCGAACCGGTCGAAACGTTCCACGAAACGGTGCATCACCGTGGTTAATATGCCGAGTCGCCTGTTGATCAAACTCAGTGAGTCGAAAATTGTTGCCGTCTTCGCCCTGACGATTAACCAAGATCACACGTTGATTGTCTGGACTGACCAAAACGATTCGCAAGTCTTCAGTGTAGGTATGATCGATATCAACCGTTACGTTGATGTCCGAAATCTCACCGGTCATTCCAGTAACTCTCACCCACGAAACAGCACGGCTGCGTCCGTCTTCACTAATCACTTTGTCTTGATTGTTGGTGAAGGTTGTGCTGTTTCCGTTTCCGCTACCTCCTCCACCATTGTTGTCAGCTGTATGCTTGATGTTGACGCGAAAATCACCCGTTCCCTCATCGTTGTAAGCTCCCGCGACAACGTAGTAAGTCCCTTTCGCGAGATTGCGATTCAACTGACTATTTGTTGAATTCCCTGAGTCATCATTTTGAGCAATGATTTGCCCTTGCTGATTGTAAACCCGCAAGTAAGTGTCGAGATCACCACTGGTCCCAGTCAAATTAATCTTTGTTTGCCCTGACTCAGTAATTGTGAACTTGAATGCGTCACGATCACCCGCTACTTCTAGCTTGCCCGTTGCACCGCCGGCTCCGTTCTTATTCAAATTGATTTGAGTCGCAGTGTTATCAGGATTGTTAGCATGGTCGTCAGTGGCCGAGCCACCTCCGTCTCCGCCGCCATCTCCACCACCAGTGTCGCCGACGATATCGTCGATCCACTGAGCATGAACATCGATGCGTGTATCGAATGAAAAGTCACCGAGGCTATGAGCGTCGCCTTCTCCACCAGAAGTTACGCCTGCAATCACTAGCTGCCCGCCTTGGTTAATGAAAGCCGGCCCACCGGAATCACCAGGTGCTGTATTGGCTTCGTTGTGAGAATCGAAGTTCCAAGAAATGTGCTCTTGAGTTACGACTTCCAATTCAGTCTGACCAACTTGCTTGCCGTTATCATTGCTATCAAAGCCGCCAGTACTCGTTCCGCCTTCGCCGAAACCAACAAGCGTCAACATCGTTCCGACTTGTGGAACAGCACGATTGATTTCCATTGGCGTAACGCCAGTGATTGGTCGAGCGAGTTCAATGATCGCCAAATCGTCACCACGATCAAACTGGTCTGGATTGTAGTCCGGATGACTTGTGATTTTGACAGATTGAACTTTCTGCCCTTCAGCCTCAAAGCTGATACCACCATTGCCAAGGCCCTCAACACAGTGAGCAGCCGTCAACACATGTGTTGGCGAAATCAAGGTACCGGTGCATCCTGAATCAAGGTAGCCGACTGCTTCGTAGCCATCAGTCTGCTCACCGTTGACGATTCGTTGAATCGAACTATTGGCGTTTCCTGATTGTTCTTGCGTAGATGCACTCTCTTGAGTTTGCACCATTTGTGAATGATAAAAATCGCTTGGGACGACTGGTCCCATCACGGAAGTCAGTGTCGCCATAAGTTTGCGATCCTCAAGGGTCTCAAACTCAAGCGAAGTGGAAGTGGACTTTCGACGGCGAGGCTTTCGCGCTGATCTTTTCTTCATGGTTGTCTCCTGGGTAAATTGTTCGCCAGCCAAATCGGCCAACGAAACTACAGCGAGACTCAGTGCCTTGAAGTGACACGAAAAAACAGAAAAAGACAAAAAGCGGTTTTTCCCCTTGCTTTAGGCCGTTTCCGGATGAAAGAAAGGCGATTTCCATTTAGAACAAGCCCTAAGAATTACGAGCCAGAAGCGCAAGCGAGTAATTTTTCCACAGCAGGTTCACTCACTTGCGCTTCGTGCGTGTATCAGCCGTGTTGATGCGCAATTACCGGATCAATCGACAAGATAGACATCGCATTGAGTGGCGATTTCTAAATACTCTTCGACAGTTGCTTCCGAGATCTCAGACGCCGAAACAGTCAGTTCTGTCAGATCCAATTTTGCGAGCTCCATTAGCAACTGCTTGTTGAGTCCAGAGTTGCGAAGGTCAAGAAATTGAATTTGCTTCAATTGCAGAAGCACTTCAACGGATTGTTCGTCAACCTGAATGTCGTTTAGAACCAACTGGCTCAAAGACTTCAATCCCTTCAAAGCCAGAAGATCCATGGGGTCGATTTTCGTTTGCGATAGATCGAGGCTTTGCAAATCATTTAGCTTTGCAATTGCCCCAAGCGCATTGCTACTGACCTCAGTTCCTTCCAAGTACAATTCTTGCAGGGTTCCTATCTTAGACAATTGCTCAACGCCCACATCAGTGACTTCAGAGTAGTCAAGATTCAACGACGTCAGTTTGCAATTCGCGAGCACACTCAAGTCTTCATCGCGGATCGGCAAGTAAGAAAAATCAACAACGGCAAGCGACGGCAATTGGGTGGCCAAATTGACGACTGCTGCGCCTGTCAAATCGTTCTCAGCAAGATCCAGCCAAACCAGTCCTTTCAGTTTCCCAATCGCTGGTAACGCACTATCTAAGATTCCACAGTCACAAAGACTCAACTCAATCAGACTCTTTAAGTTACTGACTTGGACGATAGCTTCTGGGCTAACATCACAACTGATGAGCTGCAAATCTTCTAACCTTGTCAAAGAAAAAATGGGCAACACATCACTTTCGAATGTACAGTCGCTGAGTGAAAGTGAAGTTAGTGTTCTGGCCTCGGAAAGTTTTGCCAAATCGCGGCTCAAAAAATGCCCATCGGAGATTGAGAGAGATGAAAGCGTTTCAGATTTCAAGAAGGCACTTGTCGGAATGACTGCACCTTCCATTTCCATTAACGCAATGTCAGTGATGGCAATGCTGCCTTCAGGAATCCCATTGACGTCATCCATGACCTGCACGCCAAGGGGAGTGTTTGCCATCGCCACACCGCCTTCATTAATAACCCACTTGGCAATATCTTTTTCACTGACCTCTTTTTTCGAGAAGTCCAATGGCTGAACCTTTCGACCGGAAAACTGACTTACCAGAAACCAAATCAAAACAATCGCGGCCAATCCAAAAGCAATCGATGCGATTCGGGCTGGAGACAAGCCGAGGAATCGAGTTCTTACGTCGGCCTCTTCTGAACTTTCAATCTTGCTGCGAGAAACCGGCTCCGAACTTTTCGACTTGTGCAAGGCAATCTTGCCGGGATCCTGCTGTGAATGCGATGAAAAATCACCATCACGAAACGGAGACAAGGCTTGGTGAACTTCGGCCATATTTGAAAATCGATCCGCGGGATCTTTAGCCATCATCCGCAGCAAATGCTCGCTTAACCCAACTGGGATTCCATGCGAGTCACTGAGCCTGGCTGGTTCCTTCTCACGGTGGTCGACGATCACCTGAATAGGACTGGGACTTTCAAATGGAGGGCTGCCTGTCAGAAGCTGATGAAGTGTGCAGCCTAAACTATAAATGTCGGCAGCTTCAGTAGCCTGACTCGCATCAATGGCCTGTTCAGGTGCCATGTAAGCCACCGTTCCCAATGGCATTCCGAACTTGCTCAACTCTGAACTTGTGAATGACTGTTCGTACGCTTCCTGCTTCACTCTCGCCAGGCCCATATCCAACAACTTGGCTTGGCCTGCATGAGTCAACAAAATGTTTGACGGCTTGATATCGCGATGAACAATCCCCGCCTCGTGGGCAGCGCCAAGTGCATCAGCAATTTCACAAGCGACCGAGCAAGCCTCCGCTACTTGCAATGGCCCTTGCTCGCGGATCACTTTTGCCAAATCATCACCAGCAATCAATTCCATGACAAGAAAACAAATCCCATCACTCTGATGTGCATCATAAGCCCGGACAATATTCGGATGATTAAGCTTTGCCGCAGCCTGAATCTCACGCTGAAACCTGACTAAGCGATCGCCGGACTTCGCCACATCAACCGAATCTGGCAAAACCTTAATTGCGACTTCGCGGTTCATCGACTGATGCACGGCTCGATAAACAACACCCATTCCACCGCGGCCAATCGGCTCTTGAACCACATAACGATCGAGGCACAGTGGCCCTCTTTCTGTTCCCAACAAAACGTTGGATTGATACAGGGTCAAAACAGATTTCTCCACCAGCGATGCCGCACATTCACCGGCGTCTTGAAAGCGGGCCCGAAGTGAGGCTAAGGAGAGTTCTTCGTTGGTTGAAGACTGGCTTGCAAGCAAACCACTACTGCCCAACCGCCCAGTGAACTCCTCCATCGAGCAAGACGCTTGACTTTCGATCACCGACTTGTCTGACACTACTTGAGAGCGAATTTTCGAGTCAGATTGAGACTCAAACATCCAGGATGTATCCATCAACTCTCGAATTTGCGATTTCAAATCATCAAGCAGTTCAGGACAATCATGGCACAACTCTTCTGCTGAAACGGTGCGTCCCTCTTGCTGCGCAAGCTCCCAGTCAACTAGCAGTTCTTCAATTCGTGAATCCATAAACTGTTGCCTTCCCGGCATCCTGCAAACTAATACTACGTTTCTGAATTACCAACAAGAATTTCACGCAACCTTCGCCGCGCTTCGTTAAGTCGCCGAATCACAGTACGTGTTGAAACATCAAGCAGCTTGGCAACTTCCTGCTGTTGCATGCCGGCATACCAAGTTAGTTCAAAAGTCTCTTTGATCTCAACGGGCAACTTCTGCGTCGCTTCATGAAACTCTGTCCAATCCTCGAGGCTCGTTGGCTCTGTTGTCGTTCGATCAATCGCACCACCGGGATCATCAGCCGCTCGACCGCCGCCTTCGGAATGATGCTTAGCCCCATAGCCCAGCACGCCGTAATAGTGTCGAGAAAGATCAATGAGAGTTCGCCGAACCTGGGTCGCAGCCAACCCGATAAACGCCCTTACGGAATCGGGCTTGGCGCTGGTGAGCGAACGATGGAGCCGAATAATCGATTTTTGAAACACATCGTCGGTCGTCTCCCATCGCTTGACACGCGGATATTGCCAGAACATGCGTTTGGTTAAATCTCGCAGTCGAGACTCAACACGTATAAGCAAATCATTGAATGCCCCGTCGTCTCCCGAATTCGCCCTGTCAAGCAATCCCTTGAGCTCAAAAATTGTCTCGTCCGATATCTCCATGCAGACATCATAGCAAGCAGATACCATTCAAGGCTGGCCAGACGATGATAATGCCGCAACAAAAAACCAAGACGTTGAGGCCATCTGTCGGCTCGCCCTCCTCAAACAGCTCGCCTTTTGCCGTCGGTGTTCGTACTGACAATTGCTGATTCTAGCGCCGAAACAAGTTCTTTGAATCGAAATGGTTTTCTAAGAAACTGGCAACAATACAAGTGAGCTGGCGCTTCGTTACCCGAAACGAGAATAACTTTAACATCAGGCAGCTCCTTCACGATCCACTCCGCCAAACCTAGTCCATCGATTTTTCCAGGCATGCAAATATCGCTGATCACGATTTGAAAATCATTTCTCTCCAACAATAGACCTTTTGCAAGATCAGCGTTGCTACAGCTTTGCACGTCATAGCCAATGGTTTTGATCATCAGCTCCAGAGACTCTCGTACCGAGTTGTTGTCTTCCACGACCAAACAGCTACAGAACGTTGTTTGAATTGATTCCTGTGGCGACTCTGGACGTTTGGCTTGAATTGATTTCTGGGTTTGACTGGTTCGATCAACGTAACATTCTGGAAAGACCAACGAGACGGTCGTCCCCTCACTTCGCTCACTCGTAATCTTCATCGCGCCATTCGCCTGCTCGACAAACCCTTTGACGGAACTAAGCCCTAACCCAGTTCCCGTGCTTGGCGATTTCGTCGTGAAGAACGGTTCACAAGCATTCTCTTGTTGCTCCATTGTCATTCCGCGACCGCCATCGACAACGTCGATCCGTACATAGTTACCGGACTTCAACTGCCACTCAGCAGCCTGCGCTGGTTGAATTTCAATGCTAGATACCAGAATATCAACTGTACCTTTTCCATCCAAAGCGTCTTTTGCGTTGATCAACAGGTTGAGAATTGCATTCGAGAACTGGCCTCGATCAACATCGATTGCCACGTTCTGGTCGAGATACTCAACGTTGACGCTCAACGCGTCTCCCCCGACGCTGCCGAACAAAAGTTTCGATGAATCAAGCACATCGGAGACAACAGCCACCTGAGGGTTGTTGACTTGTTTTTTAGCAAACGTCAAAAGTTGCTGGGTAATATTTGCACCGATCTCTACCGAACCAGTAGACGACTCAAATAATGCTTCTTGTTCTACTGTCAGCTGATCCTTAAGAGATTCCTTGATCAAGAAGCTTGTGTGCGCAACAACTTGAAGAACGTTATTGAAATCATGAGCCACATTCCCAGTTAACTGACCCACCGCCTCGATTCGTTTCTTTTGCTCCAGCTGCATTTCCAAACCGGCTCGCTTCTGTGACTCAGCAAGTAGTAATTCAGCTTCTCGTCGGCGGCCTTCCGTTCGAAACAGAAAAAGGGAGCCAAGGATCGCGAGAATCGCTCCTAAGATTGACCAGTTTCTTGTCGTTCGATATGTCGCTGACTTTAACTCGAGCGAGCTGGCCTTCATTCTCTCACGCTCTGTATTTGCGGTCTCCTCTTCCAAGACCAATTTCAGAGAGGCTAGATCGAGTTGCGGCTGATACTCCGTTTCCGCCAATCTGATCATTTGCTGTTCACGTTCTTTTTGAATTTCAATAGCGATTTTGGCGAACCGATAGGCACGTTCGGGCTGGCTATCGTAAATTCTGATCAGGCATTTTGCTGCACGCTCTCGCAGCACCAAATCACTGGACTCCAACGCATCAGTGAGATACTCAGAGGCTTTCTCGATATCACCACTCTTGGCCCAGACCTTTCCCAATTTGAGCAGAATTCGCTCTTGAACCTCTGGATGTCTTGTTAGTTCGTACGCCTCTTCCAAGGCTTTGAGTGATTCGCTCCACTCCTCTTTGCGATCATAGCATTGCGACAAAATCATCAGGTTTTCGGCGTAGGAATCTGGGTGGGAAGCCTGATCCATCTCTTCTATAGATTTATTGCAAATAGCCATGGCTTGTTCAACATTTCCGTCATGCAATTCCAACTCTGCAGAAATCGCTTTAGCCGACAATGCTTCCAAGTCATTGCTGATTATCCCTGACAACATGATCGCTCTCGCTTTTTCAAACTGATCATGTTGCAGATATAGTCGGGTTAGATTGATCGCTGACAGAGTCTGAGAGTAAGTACCCTCTTCAGCAAGCTCGATACACTTCCGCAGCGCATTGGCTGAGTCTTGAAAAGGTGCCCCAAAACGAATCAGGCTAATGCCAAGAAAACTTTGCACTTTGGCCGCTTCTTTAACATCACCTTCGACATACGCCTCGGCTCTGCGAAACGCACGTACGGCTTCGAGATAGTTATTCTCGGCGAGATGAACCGTGCCATGGTAAAGCCACATTCGACCATGATTGGTGCCAACGAGCACTGCTGCTTTTTGTGAAACCTGCTGGACGACAGGAAAGATCTGTTTGGCTTTTTCAAGCTCCAGTGACGTTGCCAACGCTCTATACTCATCGACCATCGCACCAAAAAACTCGTCAAACTGCTCCTGGTCCTTGGCGACTTGGATGGCGTCATCGATCAACTGTGATCTCTCAAGAGAACCTTCTTCAAGCATTTCGACTTGTTTCAAAAGTTCGGAAGCTTGCTGGGCGACGTTTGATCTTTGCGGCTCTTGGTGTTGGCTAGCCATCAAGCTAGTGCCGTGCGCCCAACCGGCACCAGCTAAACCCATCACAAAAATTAACGCGAGAATGCGACGACGTAAGATTGTCGCTTCCATACAAATACTCCTACCACCTAAAGATCAACCGGAACAGGAAAACCTACCCGGCATTCAACCATTTTAGGCTTATCACTCGAACCATACAGCAACCAATAGAGTCCAGACGAAAAAAATACACCAACAAAAAAAGCCACGATCGAAATCGTGGCTTTAGTGCTGGCCTTGGAGTGTAACCAGCCAACATCAAAAACGTTGGACGGTGTTTCCTTAATTCTCTGACTCAATAAAGTCGCCAAATTGCGTCTTGTCTTGTCGTGCTGCAAGACGAAGCTTGTTCAACGCTCTCGCTTCGATCTGTCGAATTCGCTCTTTGGTCACACCCAATTCTTCACCAAACTCTTTGAGGGTTTGTGGTTCTTGGTCGTAGTCCAAACCGAATCGGCTGATGATGATCTTTTGCTCGCGATCGTCCAACGTTTCAAGAATCGTGTTGACCTGTTCTTCACGACGTTGCTGCTCAGACTCCAGCATGCCTCGGTCGGTCCGCTGATCGGCATGAGCCAAGAACACTTCTTCGGATGTTGGACGGAATCGATCACGTTGCTTGAACTCACCAGGAATGGTGCGTGCAAAGTTTTTCATGATCGCCCAGCTGGCGTAAGTGCTGAACTTGTTACCACGTGTGTAGTCAAACTTCTCAACCGCACGAATCAGTGACATGTTTCCATCGCTCACCAATTGGAAGAAGTCTTCGTTGACCTGAACATGCCGTTTCGCAATCGAAACCACCAAACGAAGGTTAGACTGAACAATACGATTCTTCACTCGGACAGCTTCATCGTAGAGCTTCTCAATCTGATCCATCTCTGAGCTGCGAGCTCGAGAAACTTCCAGCTTGTCACGAAGCTTTGTCGCCTTGTGCTTCAGGTAGTTGTACTTACGGAACAAGTACTGCTCTTGCTCACGCGTCAGCAAAGCAACCTCGTAGAGCGATGCTAGGTAGCGTGGCAATCCAGCTGGCGGCTTCGTTCGTCGCGTCGCTTTCTCTGGAACCGGCATATCGGCTTCGAGAATCTTCTTGTCCGCAGCTTTGCGATGGAATTCAGGGCTGTCCATGAAATCCAAAGGCAACGCCTTGATCATCGTCGCTCGCATCTCATTGATGACGCGATAGACGGTAGTCTTGGTGCGGCAGTACCGACTAGCGATCAATTCAGCAGATTTACCAGCCTGAAAGTCGGCGTAGATTCGCTCTTTCATTTCGAGATTGAGCACGCCTGTCTGGTTCGGGAAGACCGAAATTTCAGGGTTAACCTGGTCGAACTGCTTGATCGTATAACGAATCGTTTCGATGCTCCGACTCATATGCTTTGCGATTCGGCGAGTCACCTCTGCAGGACACCCTCCAGCACGAGCCAAACGGCGAGCGCGATCGATGATTTCAATTTTGTCTGTTTCTGTCAGCTGACTGAATCGCTGTCCACGCGAAACTTTTTCGCGATTGTTCTTTACGAACTGATCAACGCTGGTGTGCAGAAAGCCAACTCGCTTGCGGCCGCCGTCAAAAATGAACTTGCGACTAACAAGTCCCTGCTGACGCCAGCGCGAAATGGTCTTGGTCGAAACGTTGAATTTCTTGCTCAGATCTTCAACCGTAAGAACCGGCTGACCGAATTCATGTGAGTCTAGATCGGCTGACTCTGACAAGTCTTCGATGAAACAATGTAAGTCGTGGCGAAGATCGGCACCGCTGATTTTTACAATTGGACCGGGGTCCATGCGGTAGCTCGTAATCCGAAAACACACGAACTCAAAGTTGTAGTCTCGCTTCAACAAAATCTCTTGTAAGAGCTTTTCTGCTGAATCGATCTGTTCTATTTTTTTATCTCGGGGCGCAAATCGAACCTGCTGATCTCGCAGCTCTCGTATCGCGTCACATTTGTAACTTGAATGCATAACTATTACTCTCTTTCCCCGAACGTCTTAGGGTAGACGCTGTTCATTCGGGTTTAGTTTCCTAGATCGATCTTCCTGACCCAGCCAGGCCCACTTCAATGTGGCCCGTGTATTTCTACGGTAATAAGATTCTTTCGTTCACATGCATTACGCATTTGTGAGCGGTTCAAGATTGAAACGGCCAATCTGAACAAATCTTCTCCGGGAACCTAACCATTGGACTTGGGGTTCTTGCTGATCCTTACCACTGTCTGTCTCGTTGGTGGGAAGCTCGAGCTCGATCGTATTGATCATTTCCAAGTCGAATCGCTAGCATCGGGCCAGTTCTGCCAACATAGGCAATCCAGGCCAGATATCTACTAGGTGTCTCGCAAAAGCCGTTCCAATAGAGTCCAAAAGTGGTCGGATTCGCGATTTAACCCTGTTTTCCCGGCATTTTCGTTATATATGGCTTGCCCGCACAAATGCTCCATGCCTGTCAAAACGTACGGGTTCGAGACACCAAATTGCGATTTGAGACACTTTTCTGACGATGGGACTGGTATGCCAATGCTGCGCTGGGCCTAGGGAAGGATTCGTGAAAAGTTTCACGAACCTCTTTTCGTTGCCAAACAAAGCAAATTTGATGTCGAAGTTAATGGCTACTAATAAAGAACCCAAAAGCGATTCCAAGTTCGCCCTGAATCGCTGATGTTTTTCGATAAGCCGACAACTTCGTTACTTAATTTTTGGTGGAGCAAACCGAACAAGCATTGTTTGGTTTGCTGAGATTGTGTCATTCAGTCATTTCAATGCGCACAATGCGCACATCGCCCGGACCCAAAACATGAAAATCGAATCTCATTTTTCGAACACGAAAATCGCAGCAGCCATGGCTGTCATTGGATTTGCATTGCTGCAGCTAGTTAGCTCTCACGCTCAAGCAGCTGACAAAGACAAGTACGATCTGGAAGTCACGTTTCCAAAAGGCGCCCAGCATCGTGCGGACATGCAATTTGAACACAAGGGAAAAGTCATCGTCGATGGTGCTGGTCAAGAAGATGAATACCGCACCCTTCCGATGAACACGATTGCCAAGCTTGGATTCTACCAGCGTTACACAGGCAATCCGAAAGACAACCAAGCGGTTCGTTTTTACGACAAATCAAAAGGCGAATTCCGCATCAGCAAAGGTATCGCCAGCGCTGAACTTGGCGAACGAAATCGATTGGTTGTCGCGCGAGTCAAATCGATCCCTGGAAAGCGAATCCAAATGGCTTCAGCCCTTTCCACTTTAGACCAAGCCGAATTAGAACTTTTGAAGAATGCAGTTGACCCACTAAGCTTGGCTTCATTGCTGAACAAAAAAGGCGTCGCTATTGAAGAGAAGTGGACACCAGACGAAGAAGGCCTTGCAAACTTCCTATCAGTGGATCGCATTTTGCAAAACGACGTCAAAATGTATATCAAGGATGTCAAAGACGGAGTGGCTCGTGTTTTCATCATTGGCAAGCTTAAAGCTGCGGTCGACGATGTGACAACTGAGATGGAAGTGACTTCGATTGCCAAAGTCGTCTTGAAGAAGAAAATGGTTTCTTCTGTCCGGCTTGGAATTCGTGAAGTTCGACAGCCTGGCCAAGTCGCTCCTGGGTTCGACGGACGCACCACCGTCGACTTGAAATTGACAACCGACAGTAGCTGCAAACATCTTACAAACGAATCGTTGGCAAAGTACACCAAGTCGCGAGTCATTGAGCAGCGGTTAAAATGGGAATCAGCGCTGGGTCGCTTTCAGCTGAAATACGATCCTCGCTGGAGAATGATTACCGCTGAGCAAGAAGCAGCGATTCTTCGCTACTTGAGCAACGGAACGTTGTTGGCTCAGTGCAATGTCGTCCAGCTTCCATCACGACCTGCGACAAAGCCTTTGTCGATGTTGGAGTACAAGACCGAGATTGCCAAGATCGCAGCGTCTGATCCGAACGCAAAGCTAGTCAGTGCCAACGAGTTCAAGACGAAAGAGAATGCAGCTGCTTTCCGCGTCGAAGTCACTGGCCTTGAAGAAGGCGTGCCTGTGACATGGCTGTATTACCATGTCGCCAGCAACGATGGCCGGCGAGTCACGTTTGTGTTCACGCTGCAAGACGAAGTTCAGAGTATCTTCCAGCCGGCTGATCGCGCGATGGTCGACTCGCTGAAGTTCTTCCCAAAAGCTTCGCAACCAAAACGCTCGGCTAAGTCAGGCGAAAAGAAAGCATCGACTCGCCGCTAGTCGTTGCTGAAAATGATGAATTCGATTTGGCGACCCAGCAATTATTTGCTGGGTCGCCTTTTTTGTTGTCGCATGTTCGCTGGCGAGGTTTCGTAAGCCGACGGCATTGGCCAGTCGCTAATGGGACTATGCATAAGCCCTACTGCAACGCGATCGGCTGCTGTTTAGGCTAATCGATTGGTCAACAGTACAGAACAAGCGTATTTTGCCAATTCGTTTGCTGGATACCGGACTGCCTACTTGAGCAAACCGCCGTCTTTCGGTTAACGTTTTGCAGCAAGATTATTTTTCCCAGGCAAACAAGAATGCTCGATCTCTACGATAAAATCCAAGAAGCCGTTAGCTTCATTCAAAAACAATGGTCAGAAAAGCCCCATGCGGGAATCATTCTGGGCACGGGACTTGGCCCACTGGCAGAAAAAATCGACGTTGCTGCGTCGATTGATTATGCAGACATTCCAAACTTTCCAAAATCGACAGCGCTTTCTCACAAGGGTCGCTTGGTTTGTGGAACCTTAGCTGGCCTGCCCGTCATCGCGATGGAAGGCCGAGTTCACATGTACGAAGGCTATCCACTTAAAGACATCACGCTGCCTATTCGAGTCATGAAAGCGTTGGGAGCTGACTTGCTCGTTTGCTCAAACGCAGTTGGCGGACTGAACCCTTACTATAAAAAAGGGGACGTCATGATCATCGAAGATCAGATCAACTTGATGGGTGACAATCCATTGATTGGCATTAATGATGATCGACTGGGACCTCGATTCCCTGACATGTGCGAACCGTACAACCAAGAGCTAATCAGTCGCGCACTAAAAATCGCGCGGGCCGAAGATATCGTGGCTCATAAAGGAGTCCTGGTCGCAGTCGCTGGTCCGAACTTGGAAACGCGAGCTGAATACCGATTCTTAAGAACGATTGGTTCCGATGTCGTTGGCATGTCAACGATTCCAGAAGTCATTGTTGCGGTACATGCCGGTATGCGTGTCGTTGGGTTCTCGGTTGTCACCGATTTGTGTTTCCCCGATGCTCTTGAGCCAGCCGATGCGCATGAGATCGTTGCCGTTGCTAACGCAGCTGAACCCAAGCTGACTTCGCTGGTTATGGGAGTTCTGGCTGAAGAGAAAGCTTGATTCGACGAGCCGATTTCGAAAGCTGATTTTCAAAATTCAGCCACAAGAAGCGCAGACCGCGATACGATCCCGTCACTTTGTCATTTGATTAGCACAATGAGCACACTCGAGAATCAAGTTAGCGAAGCCTGCGCGTATCTCTCGTTCCGCTGGCCCCATCGGCCAAAGTTTGGAATCATTCTTGGGACGGGAGCTGGGATTGTCGGAAAAGAAATTTCGGCGGACCTTTCGATTCCGTATGGTGACATTCCAAATTTCCCAGTCAGTACTTCGATTGGACATCAGGGAAAATTGATTTGCGGATCGCTTGGCGGCATGCCCGTCTTGGCGATGCAAGGACGGTTTCACTTATACGAAGGTTATCCGGTCGATTTGGCGACGTTGCCGATTCATGTGATGCAAGCGATGGGCGTGGAGTTGCTCTTTGTCAGCAACGCCTCTGGCGGCATCAACCCAAAGTTCGCATCGGGCGAGATCATGTTGATCGAAAGCCATGTCGACTTTATGTACAAAACATCGACCAACATGACGGCCAGTGTCGTTGAAGGTCGTCCGGTGATTCGCAGCGATCAGCTTTACAGTCCGCACTTGATTGAACAGGCAATGGCTTTCTCGCGCCAGGACGACTTCTTATTGCACCAAGGCGTTTACGGAGCAATGTTGGGGCCAAACTATGAAACACGGGCTGAGTATCGATTCTTAAGAAAGATCGGCGCTGACGTGGCAGGAATGTCCACGGTACCCGAGGTTACGGTCGCGGCTCGATATGGGATGCAGGTTTTGGCGATGTCGATTATCAGCAACGTTGCCAAACCAGATGTGCTTGATGCGACCTCAGGTCAGGAAGTGATTGATGCGGCTGAAGTTGCAGCGCCCCGGCTGAAGAGCTTGGTTATCAATGCGATGGAGCAATACGGAAAATAGTGAGTCGCTTCTCAAGCTGTTCAAAATCTCAAATTTGAAATCTCAAATCTCAAATTTTAAATCTATGAAACTCCTCATTCCAACCTCCAACTAAACCTCTTCCTCTGGCGGATGCGGTTGCAAAAACTGCAACAAGTGCATTCCGCTCACCGCACTACCCACATGAATCAGCGGTCGAATGGGCACTGAGTACCGCCCAAAGTGAGCCCATGTAATCATGGCAGTGGCCAAGCTCATAAACAAAAACAACGTTGCCCAACCGCCAAACCTGCGCCATGAAAACAGAAATCCAAAGCATGCCGAAATGGTAATCGCGATGTTGGCAAATGAAATTGCTTCATGCAAGTCATTGGTAAACCCAAGATGACTCATCGCCTTCATTAGCATCAGTCGCGGCAGAGCATCGAGGTTCTGCATCATCCAATTGGTGCCCGTCTGAAAACTGTCCATGCCAACAAAGTGTTCCTGCTCCGCCAAAGGAACTCCGTGAAATTCTCGCTCGGCCAGCGAAAGTTGTTGACTGTCAACCACCGCTCCCAGCTGCCAGTTGCCGTCTTCAAACAACGCCTCATCGCAATAGCCACCGACCCAACCAATCTTCCCCGAGGTTCCGAAGGGTTCAAAATGATTGGTCACCATACAGTTGCGAGCCCACCACGGCCCTGCGACAACGAAAACACCCACCAAGAAAAGCAGAAACTTGACGGCGAAAGATTTTCGATCTTGGACAATACGAGGTCCAACGATAAACGCCAAAACCGATAGGACAAACAACTGCAACAGCCAACCATTCAGATTATTGCGAACTAGAATCGCCGCTCCAAAAACTAACCCCGTTGCCAACCAAGCAAACCGAAAACGAGAACGACCAGCTTCGAGCAAGGTAATGAAGAGCAAGCAAACGACAAACAGAGCCATTGATTCGGTCATGATTTTGCCCGCGAACCCGAAGATTCCAAAGTCGCCGAGCAAAGTCAAAGACGCGATACATGAAACTAGAGGCGAATCAAAACGTCGACCGACAAAGAACACGACCAGTGCCAACCCCAGCGACATCAGCAGCATGTTGACAACTCTTGGCACCACCCAAGCTCGGCCAAAATACTTGTAGCAATAGGAAAGCATCACCGGATAGCCAGGTGCGCGAGCCGCTGTATGGCCAACCACATTGACTGACTCTAACCACGCATTCTGCTGCTCGTGATCAGCTTGATCGAGATAAGTCTGCTTCCATGGCACGTTGGCAAAATTCAAAAAGAACCCTTCGCCACGTTCCAAATTGAATGCGATGTTGTCGTAAAAAATATCGTCCCGGTCGGCGCCAGGCGGCTCACTCAAGGATGTCCCCATCACCAACATCCACCCATAGCTGGCCAAACCAAAAACAAGCCAGATGGAAAAGAAAAATCCCCAGCTGCGGTGAAATGTGAATCGACTGAGCTTTTCTTGCATGTTGGCGATGATTAGCTGTGGAAGTGGATCGGCAGTGGAAATAACTTTTCAACTAGCCGTCTGGACGATAGCACTAGTCTTAGAACCTGTTGACACCAGCCATTGGGACCGGGGCTATCACCCAAACGGCTAGTTTCATCAGCCCAGTATAAGCCCTGGGGAGCTGCTTGCTAGCGACGCCAAACGTCAACAATCTCTTGGTGTTCAAATCGATCTCGATAACCAATATTAGCATCACACGCCAAGTGTCAAAATCGCTCTAGGTCGCGTTGGAGCCAATTGATAGACTCAAACGTTCTGAAGTCATTGAACGTCGAAATCAATCGATGTGACCAAAACATTGTCCTCGCTCGTACGCGACACGGACATTCTCAAAGCAAATAATCAGGGAAGATGAAATGCTTGTTGCCGGAAAACCAGTTTGTTGTTCCGTTTTGAAATCTGCTTTTCTTGCGTTGGCCATCGTCATGATTGCCAGCCCAATGCTGCTTGCTCAAGCGGCCCAAAATAATCAGCAGCAGTTGACCCAACAGCAATATGCAGCTCAACAGCAAGCGGCTCAACAAGCGGCAGCTCAAAGGCAGCAACTTGCCAATCAGCAGGCCCAACAAGCTCAACCGCCGCAACAGGCGTTTGCTCGATTAAATGAGCGTGATCTCAAGTATCGAGATAGTATTCTTGATTACTGGCAAAGCTCCAGCCAACAAGTCGAACGTTATGAATGTGACTTTCGACGCTATGAGTACGACACAGAGTTTGTGAACCATCGCGATCCTGAAACTCAGCAGCTTGCCGCAGCAATCGTCGGAATTGGGAAAATTCGTTTCGCAAAACCCGATCGAGCGCGTTACGAAACCACCGAGCTTTGGAAATTTGTTAAGCCGGGCGAAGGTGGCTACAAACAAATCGAAGGCACCGACGCGCAAGAGCGTTGGATCACTGATGGCAAATTCATTTACGAATTTGATTTTGAAGCGAAACGGCTATACGAAGTCGAGATTCCAGCCAACATGCGTGGAGAACAAGGACTCGACAAGAGCCCTATCCCTTTCCTGTTTGGCGCCAACAAACAGCTGATCTTGAATCGGTATTGGGTGCGAGTCATTACACCGCCAGCAGCGGCTGATAAAGGTGAATACTGGCTGGAAGCTTTTCCCAAACGAGCCGAAGACGCTCAAAATTACTCGCGAGTTGAAATCATCCTCGACAGCAAAACCTGCTTGCCGAAAGGGCTTCACTTGTACTCACCACAGTACGACCCCAAGAAAAACAACTTCGCCAGTCGCTACTTTGAGTTTGAGAATCGCAAAATGAATAGCCGCTTGTCAGGAATGCAAAACTTCTTTGGCAACTTCGTGCGGCCGCAACTGCCAATCGGCCAAGGCTGGAAGCGCGTGCCTCGTATGCCTGGAGCTGGAAGTTCAGCCAACAGCCAAGCTGCTCCTGGCGAACCGATCCGGAAGTAGATAGCGAAAGTGGAACGGCGGTCTCCGCCGTTTTTTTATGCGCTAGCAAAAAGGCAAATACCGAGATGCAGATAAAAATGGGTCACGGTGGAATGTGGAACGGTGGTCTCCACGTGGTCTCCACCGTTTATTGCGCTAATCACCGTGGAGACCACGGTGCCACTATGTCGGAATCACAATGAAGATCACTGTGCCATTTGTCTGCAAAACTATCTTGAAAACAACATAAAGCTGCTGCCGACGATCCCGCCGAGAACGGCACCAGGAATGACTGCTGCATTTCCATACGCCGACAGTCCAATCAATGCTCCAATCGCAATGAGCAGAGCGTTGAAGACCACCAAGAGAATCGTGTAGGAGTAATCTCGCTTTGCCGGCGGAACCTCTGGAAGTTGATCTTCGAGCCCAATTCGCGGAGGTGGCTCCAAGCCGTGCTCTTGGTTGTAAGCTGTGCAGGCTTCACAAATGAACACACTGTTCTCAACCGGTCGTCGACATTGATCGCATGGACGCATGGAGCAAAGTTCTCGCTTCCTTCTAATGAACGGAATATCAACGTTGAATTTGACAGGCGCTTCGTGTGTCTATAAATGCTCACGTGTCGGCATGCTCACGCAAGCGTGAGATATGGCCCCCAATGAATGGCGTTCAACTACAGCTCAATTACTTCAGTAAATCAACTTCAGCTCATTGGCTTCGGTCACCAATTCCACGCATTGTTTCCGCCCGCGCACACCTCCTCGTCAATCTCGACTTAACGATGGCATAAACGCCAACACCATGCCAACCACCAATCCGATTCCGTGAGCCCAATTGGCGACTCTTGAACCTTCCATCATGCCATCGGTAAACATGCACAAGAACAACCAACCAACCAGAATAAAAATTGTACTCTGTGGCAAGAAAAGTCGGCTACTAGAATCATAAACGGCCTTCATCCAGATGAATCCGAAGAGTCCGTACACGACCCCGGACATCCCTCCTAGCGCCGTCACGAGAATATTATTATCAATAATTTGAGGCGCACTTCCCCCAACAGCCTCTGGCACCAGACACTGCACAAGGTTTGACAGCGCAGCAACAACCAGCACGATCACCCCCAGTCGCAACGTCCCATATCGGACTTCAAGAATGCGGCCAAACTGCACCATCCAAATCATGTTGAACAACAAATGAATGACGCCGTAGTGAATGAAGATAGGAGAAATCACTCGCCAGAATTCGCCCTTCATCACGCTTGCCAACCGAACTCGATAATCGTCAGGATTCGAACTATACAAATCCTGCAATTCTTGACTTGGAGACTCCACGGCGACAAATTGTAACCCTCGCGAAACCGCTCGATCTCGATGTTCTCGGCTGCCAAAATTTGTCAGCACCGCCACCAAACAACACAATCCAATCAACGACATCGTCAACGGAGCCTGCTGGAAAAGCGATCCCTTGGGCGCACTTGGGCTAGTGACTTGGTTTCGCACGGCACGTTTTTGGTGCTCTCGACGACGCTTTTCTTTGTCTCGCAGAATCGCATCTGCTTTGACGATTGCGTCATCGTATTTCGAATCGCTTGGATTCGATTTGAATTCTTCAAAAGCGACCAACGCACGCTTGAACTCATCCTCGTCTTTTACCCAAATTTCGAATGGACCGCCGACTTTCCCATCTACATGAGAATCGATCGTTTCCGATAGCAAAAAGGCGCAGACCCTTCTTGCTTCGGAATCATTGGCAACTTCTCCAAGCAGTCTCATAGTGATTGCAGTCCTGACTTTGTCTCGCCTGTTGGCACAAACGCATTTCTTTGCTTGCACTGACGATGGTTGGACCCAAAAAGCCCAAACACTGAAATTTATCGAAGAACCGCAATTTGACACGGCTCAGTTTTCCTCAAGGGGATAGCTCCACAATCGAGCTTGTCAAAATCGCGCAATTAATGGAGAGTCCCGCGATCAATTATCGGTGACGGTAAGGGTATCTGTCCACGGCTGTCTGAAGATTCATATAAGCAACGTCTAATCTATGCCAAACGAACCGCCTATTTTCCCGGATTCTGGCCCTACGTTCTCTGGCGTTCCGGCTGACAATCAGCCTGGAATGGCATTCGGCCCCTCGTCAACTAATTCCAATCAGGAACCTGGCAGTGCCGAAGGTGCGAAGCCTCGCGCCGACGGAGCCAAGGCTCGCACCGACAAAGCCTCCAAACGCTCGAGCGCTACCAACAAGCAGGCCGAAGATAAATTAATTGACCAAACGAAGACTCAAATTCGATCTCTTGTCCAAGAGATCAGTGACTTGTCACACTCTGACTGTTCTGTCGATGAATTTTACGAAGGATTCTTGACGCGAACGGTAACAGCCTTGGCCTCGGTTGGTGGTGCGATCTGGATTCGAGAAGGCGCAGGTCAGCCGATCGATCTGCAGTACCATATTAATTTGAAGCAGACAGCGCTTAACGACGACCTCGAAGCTCAGAAGAAACACGGTCAGTTGATCAAACGCTTGCTCGATGCTGGCGAACCTGCTTTGGTTGCACCCAACTCCGGTACTAACGACTCAGAGATTGGAAGCAATCCAACAGAAAATCTACTGGTTGTGGGTCCGTTGAAGATCGACGGCGAAACGGTAGGCTTGGTGGAGATCTTCCAACGTGCGGGAGCAGGGCCAACAACCCAACGTGGCTACATGCGATTCTTGTTGCAGATGTGTGACATCGGCAGCGAGTTTCTTGGAAATCAAAAGATTCGTTCGTTCGAACAGCAACAACAGATGTGGCACAAGCTGGAAAAATTCATCCAGGCAGTCCACCAAAATCTTGACGTTGACGAAACCGTTTTTGCAATCGCCAACGAAGGACGTCGGCTCATTGACTGTGATCGAGTCAGCGTCGCTTTGACGCAAGGACGCAATTGCTATGTCAAAGCGGTCAGCGGCTTGGACTCGATTGAACGACGTAGCGAACAAGTCAAAAATCTTGGATACCTGGCGTCGGCAGTGACACGAACAGGAGTTCCCCTTTGGTACCAAGGCGAAGACGACACTCTGCCTCCGCAAATTGAAAAACGACTTCACGAGTATGTCGACAAGTCGCATGCGAAGATGTTGGCGGTTATCCCTTTGATGAAGCCACAACCAAATAATGAAGAAGGTGACCAGTCTCAACAAGATACAAAACTGGTTCCCGTTGGCGCCCTCATCATTGAACAGCTCAAAGACTCGCGCATCGCTCCAACACTGGAGAACAGAGTCAATCTCGTCAGCCAACACGCACAAGCTGCGCTGACCAACAGCATCGATCACAACAGCATTTTCTTGATGCCGCTCTGGAAAGCGATTGGTAAAGTCCTCAACCAATTCCAAGGTCAGAAACTGTTCCGGACTCTGGCGATTCTAACCACCGTTGGATTGGCAGGAGCTTTCCTGTGTCTCTTTCCTTACTCATTTTCATTGGGTTCCAAAGGAAGTCTAATTCCCGAAACGCAGCATGAAGTCTACGCACAGGTCGACGGAATCTTGAAAGAAGTCTTGGTCTCTGATGCCGGAGATACAATCGTTGAGAAGGATCAAGTGTTGGCCAGAATGACCAGCAGCGATCTGAACATTGCCATCGAAGACTTGAAAGGACGAAGAAAACAAGCTGAGACTGAGCTCAGTATTTGCATCAACCGAGAGCCGGATCTGACGGGATCTGAAGCAAGAAGTAACCAGCTAAGGATGTCACAAGCCCGACAATCTGTCGCGATGCTGGGAGCAGAACTTGACTCACGACTGCTCGATCAACAACTTCTGAACGTAAAAGCGCCGTCTCGCGGACGGGTGATCAACTGGCAAGTCCGGCAGAACCTGATTCGCCGTCCTGTTAGATTCGGACAGCACTTGATGACGATTGTCGATCCAGATACTCAATGGCTGATTGAACTCGAAATGCCCGAACGACGCTTGGCTCACTTGGCCAAAGCAATGCAAGAGTCAAAGGAATCCGGTACGCCGTTGGAAGTTACCTTTGGTTTGCTTTCGCATCCGGGGCAAGAGTTCGAAGGCACGCTTGATTCAGTGGACCAAAAACTAGAAGTTCACTCTGACGAAGGTAACGCCGCTTTGGTGCGAGTGACTTTCGCAAACGATACGATTCCTAAAGATTTGCTCCGCGCTGGAACGCGAGTGACAGCCCAGATTCATTGCGGCACGACCTCGATCGGCTACGCCATGTTCCACGAGTTGATTGAAACGGTCGATTCGAAATGGAAATTCTGGTTCTAAGCAATTAGTAATTCGAAAGCCTCGTTACCAGATTCTCTATTGCTGATGACAGATCCTAACCCGATGCGTTAGCGAGGAGGAATCTGAGATCGATCGACCTCCTCGCTTACGTTTCGGGTTAAGATTTGCAGGCCATTTCGTGAGGCAACAGAGCATTGCCGTCTAACTAGAAATCAGTTTCAACATGGTTCGACTAAGTTGTTGTTCTGCCACAAACCTTAGCCTAGACTTTCAGCATGGTTTACGTTTGGCTAACTCTCTTTATTCTCTCACTGCTCGTAGCCTGGCTTTTGAATTTGATCGGTGCACCGGGGAACTGGTGCTTGGTAATTCTTGCCGGTCTGTGGGCCTACTTCGGCCCAACTGATTACGGCTATCATTGGTTGATCGTAATCGCCGTTGCCTTGCTGGCGTTGGTCGGAGAAGCATTGGAATTCGGTGCTGCCGTCATTGGCGCTAAGAAATTCGGAGGCTCCAAAACTGGTGCCGTTCTTTCTCTGATTGGGTCCATCATTGGCGGACTCTCTGGAGTCGTCTTGCTACCGATCCCAATCATTGGCTGGATCATTGGTCCGATCCTATTTGCTTGCGTGGGTGCTCTCGTAGGTGCTGCTATCGGTGAAAAGCTGGCAGGCAAGCCAATGAAGGAAAGCATGAAGATTGGGGGCGCCGCTGCGGCTGGGCGATTCGTGGGGACGCTGGGGAAGTTGGCAATGGGCTCGGCGATGATCGTGGTGACACTGATCGCAATGTTTGTCGAATCGATCTGAATCGAACGGACTGATGATTAAACCCTGCCTCAACGGACCCTATTTTGAGCCTGCGCCCCGTATGAACACCACAAATTCGCAGCATTTCACCAGTGCATGAGCTACCATATAGCGTCTTGAAAAGCTGCTAGCGGAGAACTTTTCGCTGTCCGGAACCTTGGGTATCTTGGCGAGCCCGGGAACTCTGGTGACCCGAATCGATTCGATAGCGCGAATTAAACATCCTGAGCTGACTTTGTCGATTCAGTACTTAACAGAGTTTCGCGCTCCAATCACTGCTTTCATGCGTACAGAGACTTCACAAAACTAAACTGACGTGAAGTCATTCTTTGGCACAACTATGAGTCGAGATCGATGATGAAAAAATTATTCGCAACCTTGCCCTTGCTCGCAACCTTTTGCGTTCTCAGTTGCTTGGGTTCCTTCCAAATGGCTTCAGCCCAATCAGGAACTTCTTCGCCCTACGAAGCAACTCGTCAACGTTCCGTTCCGGGTGTGACCAAGTTCCAAGAAAACGGTTTCCGCGCCGCGACAAAGTCGACACAGCCATCGACCAGCGGGCAAACTTTCAATCAGCCATTGAAGCCGAGCTTTTCAAGCAATCCTCCGCCAAGAACTCAGCCTCCGAGAGGGTTTCAAGGAACGGCACAAACGACTCAGACCAGCCAACAAGAAAACAGTCGATACGACGGTTCAAGCATTGGCATGGCTTCGACGCAGGTTACTGACAGCGAAATCAAGATGCCTGTTTGCACAGTAGAGTTCATTGACGATGTCGAGTTGCCCGCACTAGAAGCTGGTCCTTTGACCAACTTGTTTGTCAAAGAAGGCGACTCAGTTCCAAATGGGAAAATCGTAGCGACAATCGATGATCGCATTCTTCAAGGTGCTCTCGTTGAGGCAGTCATCGGTGAGCAACTCGCTGGAGAAAGAGCTGCCGACGTCATCTCGATCGACGCTGCTGTTATGGAGTACAACCTAAACAAGCTCAAATACGACAAAGCGTACAGCCTTGGGACAAAAGGATCAGTGCCTCAAAACGAAGTCAAGGAAGCTGAATTTCAAAAAGAGATCGCGAAGCTCAAATACAAAGCGGCTAAACGCGATAAGCGACAAGCGGTTGGTGAAGTCCAAGTTGAAGGTGCTAGAGCCGATCAAGTTCGTCAACGAATCGCTCGGCACGAATTAAAAGTTGACTTTGATGGCTATGTTATTGAGCTTAAGAAGCAAAAAGGCGAATGGTGCCAAGCTGGTGAACCAGTCATGCAAGTCGCTCGGCTGAACGAGCTTTACGTTTCTGGAAATCTTCCTTCGAACTCGGCTGATCCCCATGAAGTCATTGGGCAGAAAGTCACTGTCACAGCGAAGACAGCCAGCGGCAACGAGGTCTTTGAAGGCGAAATCACAAACGTCGGCCTGGTTAACCTTGAGAGCGGCGAGCATTACAAGGTTAAAGCCACCGTTAAAAACAAGCTTGAAAACGGTCAGTGGTTGCTGAGAAAAGGCAGCAAGGTTTCGATGAAAATCCAAAGGAACTCGCGTTCAAGCACAGCTTCAGGAATGTCAGAACTTCCGCCTCGCCGTTAAGGATTTTTCACAGGGCTGTTGAACTAACTTTTTCTTCCAGCCGTTTGGGCGATAGCCGGTCTTGGAGCCAAATAACGGCTACCCACTAGACCGCGGCTATCGCCCAAACGGCGAGGTTCTACAGCCCA